>CP137678.1:26420628-26446609 GCA_037976565.1 Mesocentrotus franciscanus
TATCACCTCCAAAGTCATCATCACGTCACCCCACTATCACCTTCACTTCATCTTCATCACCCCCAACTATCACCTCCCCGCTATCACCTCCAAAGTCATCTTCGTCACCCCACTATCACCTCAAAGTCATCTTCGTCACCCCACTATCACCTCCAACGTCATCTTCGTCACTCCACTATCACCTCCAAAGTCATCTTCGTCACCCCCACTATCACCTCCAAAGTCATCTTCGTCACCCCATTACTCACCTTCATCTTCATCTTCATCACCCCACTATCACCTCCCCCTATCACCTCCAAAGTCATTTTCGTCACTCCACTATCATCTCCAAAGTCATCTTGGTCACCCCACTTTCACCTCCAATCATCTTCATCACCCCCAACACCTCCAGTGTCTTCTTCGTCACCACCACTATTACCACTATCTGTCTACTAGATGAGCTATTGATTACCACCAACTTTGTCACCACCATCGTTACTATTACTTTCAAAGTCATCTTCGTCACCCTGCCATCACATCCAAAGTCATAATTGTCAACCCACTATCACCTCCAAAGTCATCTTCGTCACTCCTACTATCACCTCCAAAGTCATCTTCGTCACCCCCATATCGGCTCCCAAGTCATCTCCGTCACCCGACTATCACCTTCACCTTCACCTTCATCTTCATCACCCCCGCTTTCACCTCCAAAGACACTTCGTCACCACCTCCCCCCTCCGCCACTATCACCTACAAAGTCTTCTTGGTCAACCCCACTATCACCTCAAAAGTCATCTTCGTCACCCTACTATTACCTCCTAAGTCATCTTCGTGACCCCCACTATCACCTCCAAAGTCATTTTCGTCACCCCATCACTTCCAAATTAATCTTGGTCACCCCCACTATTACCTCCAAAGTCATCTCGTCACCCCCGCTATCACCTCCAATTTCATCTCCGTCACCCCACTATCACCTATAAATTCATCTCGTCACCCCCGCTATCACCTCCAAAGTCATCTTCGTCACCCCACTATCACCTTTAAATTCATCTTCATCACCCCTGCTATCACCTCCAAAGTCATCTTCGTCACCCCACTATTAACTTCAAAGTCATCTTCTTCACCCCGTTACCACCTCCAAAGTCATTATTGTCACCCCACTATCACCTCCAAAGTCATCTTCGTCACTCCCACTATCACCTCCAAAGTCATCTTCGTCACCCCCGCTATCACCTCCAAAGTCATCTTCGTCACCCCCGCTATCACCTCCAAAGTCATCTTCGTCACCCCACTATCACCTCCAGCGTCTTCTTCGTCACCACCTCTATTACCTCCATAATCATTTTAGTCACCCAACTAGTACCTCCAAATTGATTTTCGTCACCTCACTTTATTTCGTCGCCCCCACTATTAGCTCTAAAGTCATCTTCGCCATTCGTTATATTACCTCCAAAGTCTTCTTCGTCACCACCACTATTTCCGCCAAAGTCATTTTCGTCACCCTTATTATTACTCCCAATGTTATCTTCGTCACCCCCACTACTACTTCCAAAGTCATTATGATATCCCCACCCCTCCCCGCCACTATCACGTCCAAAGTCATCATTGTCACCCATACGATTGCCTCCAAAGTCATCTTCATGACTACAACAACTATCATTCTCATACCTATCATCGTCACCACCATCACGTCTGTAATCATCATCTTAAGAATCAATGTTACCTCTGAAATGAACGTCATCTGAATCGTCAGCATTCGATAACCAGTACCGATAATAATTATAATCATCAGAGTAGTCTCTGTCTGCCAGATGTCATGAATTCAATTCCATGTATTTATCTGTCCAATGTACTTTCAACATGACTATTTGTTTCGCTCACATGCAAAATAAAGACTAGTATATAGTTTACCAAGAACAGAGATATAATACAAAACATGGATATATTTTTGTGATGACAAAATAATAATTATACAAAATATTAATTACTCGTTTGTTTATGGCTTGTTTCATTTCCTTAAATTACATAGTTCAGCTACCTTCATGCATATTTATATATAAAAAATTTATTACCACTATACACAAAGAAAATTCAGCTTTTAAACTGAATCGAAGTATATCGGAATAAATCTGATAAACGAGAAAATACAAATACTGAATTATATGGGTAAATGATAACCGTGTTAATGATTATGAAATGCTCTCATATCACTTTCGTAAATAAACTTTCTAATTGTCCATGTAACTTGCTATTTACCACTATACTATTAAGCTAACCATGAACACCATCCTGCTTGAGATTAAGAGGTAGACACTCTGCTATGATTTTTGATTGACCATGTTGAGGGTTCTTTTTCTTCAAAATCATCCAGAGGCAGTTATGATCTCCCAATTAGGGTATCCATATCTACGATCTGAAATACAATCTATTGGCATAACTTCTTTTTCGATTAAAAGATGTGTTTCATAATCCTTTCTCGTTGTTCTTTCTTTATTTTCTGTCCTTATAGATTCATCGGACGGTGTCCGTACACCCACGGTTGTCACCATGGTGCGACCTAGCCTGAAGTCTCCAGAAAGGTATGTCCACAAATAAAGTTAATCTAGGAATCAACTGAAATATACATAGATCCGATTTGGCCTATCCTCAACTTTATAATTAGTTTCGATGCTAATATTTATATGAACATTTAAAACCTAAGAACGTGCCACTTTTCAGAGTCTGATTTTCTCACTCAAATGGCAAAGACCTTCTTCATGTTGGTTGTCTTTGGATCGTGTAACGTGCGACCGTATTTTACAATTTCAATGAGCGATGCCGAGTTCTTATCTGACGAATATTGTGCACAGTTATGAAGTTCATATGAGGACAAATTTGTCAGGAACCCACTTCTGTGGTTTTCTCATGTATTACGGATATTGAAAAGAAAAGGATTGGGTATTTCCTTAAAAGTCCTGTTTTATGTTTATTATATCTTTAGGAAAAACAAGAAGATAATCGACTTTGAACTGGACGTTGTCGAAGAAGAGCAGACTTTTTGGGCACAAAGAACTGGGTAATTACTACTAATATTATATGTTATTACTATAAACACTATCGCCTTGTTGTTTAAATTCCCTCTAAAACGTAAGAAATGATCAAACCCATATTTCCTTACATGGTATATTTATTGTTTAAAAATATAAACCTTTAAAAAAATTTCATTTCTCATTTCTGTTTCAGAATGCGACCTGGCCTACCACCGCCATGGGTAAGAATTCGTGTTTTTTGTGGGGAGGGGGTTCTTTTTTCAGTAATTTGTTCCAGGTCAATACATAAGGCAGTTTGTCGTTGTTTTTTGTTTCCTTTATCTACTTCAATCTGCTCTTTCTTTATTCACCCCCAGATTTTAACGTTCTGTTTCAATTGTTTTTCTTCGGTTTCTCTTTACACAAACGCTCTTCAATTTGTGATGTGAAATCGAACACCTGCTTACATTACGTGTCTGTTTATTCAAACAGAAAAGTCGTCCACTGGGGAACGCAACGACGGCAAACCGTGTCAAGGCCCAGATGTCCTACCGCATGAGCAGCCCGGGAACATGCCTGTCGACACCCGACCAAGAATACGCTTACGCGCACACCGACCTTCTAGAAGCATCAGCCGACCATATCCTTGTACCCACCCCTTCCTTCGAGAGCCTGCCGACATGCCAGGCGGAGTTGGATGACAGCAAGTCACCCAGCGTACCTTGGGCAAAGTCACCGTCAAAAGGTTATGTGAAAAGTGGGCCAAAACCACGAGGTGGGTGTGTGAAGCAGAAAACATTTAAACCGGTAACCAACGTGTGCGTATCGTTCTGTGGGTCGACGCTGGAGAAAAATAACGGCTTGAAGAAAGAGCCAAAACGCGCGCTGAAAGAGAAGCAAATTCCTTGCACAGACGAGGGGACTACTGACAGAGCACGGGAAGTGAACGTTGTAGACATGTCTAATAATTTTGAGGGGAAACACCACAATTACCATGGTTACCACTTAGCGGGGACACCGATAACTACCGAGGGTGAGGCTTCGGAGACAGTCGATTGCATGAAAACAGCCGAGTCGGGTAAAGACAAAATGAAGGAGGTTCGACTTTGTGTGGCGCACCGGGAGTTCTTACAAGACGGTCGAAGGTCGTCGGGTGGGCGACCTGCGGCTACGCCGTACAGCACACCGCGAACACGTGACAATGATAACGAACTCGTACTGACCACCAAACTATATCCACCTGCCCTGGAGTCCAATGAACACACAACTCAAAGTGACGACTCGTCTACCCCGACGCCGCCGAAGGCCATCGCAGGAAGATATAATTCGACGTCCAAAAAAAAGGAGCGATGTAGAGTAGATTCTGCCAGCACCACTTCATCCACCACCATCCCGTCTCCGCGCTCGCTTCTCCATCCGTCCATCGCTTCCATACACGGCCAGAAGACAGCCATCCTGAGTAATTTTGCGATCTTGCGATGCCGTGACAACAATGGGGGTACTTTCGCGAAACTACCCAAACATGGCGCACCTGTAAAGAGAAATGGTCAGAAGAAAAGAAAGGAGAAAAGGAAAAGAAAAACGCGGTCGGCAAGTCACCGGAGCCAACGGTTTGTAGAAGGACTACAGTTGAGCTGACCGATCAGGAAGTCAGAGGACAGAAGTTTAAAATGTACGACGAGATACCACAGATGGCGCTCCAAAAACGACCCATCAGGCAAGTTAGAGAACGATCTTAAATTTTCATCCAGATTATATTCTTTACCTACTTGCAATTGTCTTTTAATGAGCAGTCTTTTCTTTCACTCATTTTTCTCAGCTTATCAGTTTATTTATAGAATTAAAATGACGAGAGCGAATACAGTACTAGATTTGGACTTGCGATGAATGTCGTTCGACACAAGCAGAAACTTAAAGGGAACTCTACCCTGATATTAAATTGGTTTTAATAAAATCAGAAAATGAGGGGGGGGGGAACAGTGAAAGTTTAAGCAAAATTCGATTAGAAATAGGAAAGTAATGAATTGTTAAAGTTTTCATCAGTAAAATACAAATTGGCAACACTGTGAAGTATCATGCGAGCTCCTCTCCACTTTGCTATGTACAAAAAAACCCATAAACATTATAATCTTAATTACTGATGACGGAATAGATTTGTTTCATACAGGAATCGTTCAAAAACTTATTTGCAATAATTATTATTAGGGCGAATGTGATTGGACATGTGAAGGAAAATATAGAATTTTGAAGTTCTTTAGTACAGGGCGATTGGGAGGGGCTCGCAAGATACTTCACAGAGTTGCCAATTTGAGTTTGATTGATTGCACCTTCAAAAATTCTTATTTTCAATTGGTTTTTGCTCAAACTTTCGCTGACCTGTTTCTCTTATTTTTCTGCTTCTATTAAAACCGTCTTAATGTCAGGGTGTCCTTCCCTTATACCTACCAGAAAAGGTCGGTTCCTGTAATAATGATAATAATAATGATAATAGCTAGTTCTTATATAGCGCTTTTCAGGACCAATGGCCCTCTCAAAGCGCTTTACAGATATATATATATATATATATATACATGTATATATATATATTATTACCCCATTCATCGGATTCAGGCTTACCCGCACACAATGTATGCACATTCTCCACTCCTGGGAGCATTCCAGCCAGGCGTCATTTTTACAAGCGCACACTTGCTAATCTAAGCACATTGGGTGGTATTCTCTTTAGTTAAGCCGGGACTAAGTCCAGACTAAACAAGAATTTTAGTTCACACTTCTATGGAATGCTAGGTTTCATCTTCCTCCTTCAATATTCATGACAAAGATAATCTACCAAAGACTTTATTGAAATTCAGTTCATACTCATATTATCTTTTTCTTCCCATTTCATTGCAAAATTATTTTTTTCATTGCAGGATTAAAATAATCTATACAGGGAAAATGAGTTGGCAACAGGCACTCCATAAAAGTGTGAACTAGTTTAATAAGCCGAGCTTAACTTAGTTCGCGCTATCGGAATACCACCCATTAGCTTTCGCATCTACCGGGTACCCGGGTAAAACATAGGAAATTAGAGAGAATCCAGTAGTCAAAGGGTTAATTGAAGAATGTAAAATGTATTTTAAAAGTGTTTGCAGTAACTCAGTTCCGGTCTTTATTCGGTCCATGATAATCATTATATTGGCTGTTTAATCATTCCATGTTGTAAATTTCATGATTAACCTAAAAGTCTTTGGTAAATCTACCTCAACAGAAATACATTGTGGCAATGGTCCATAAAGAAAAGACTCCCCCCCCTCACATCGTGCCCAACTCTTTACCGTTTTCCATTTCTTTTTGCTCTTGCAGACGATCTCCTGAGCATTCTTCCCGACAAAGTGCAAATACTCAAAACCGAGGTTACCGTTCAGCTCGGGTTAACGCGCACGTCCTCCAAGCAGACGACGGACCGTCGAAATTCATCCAGAAATTTGGCGCCAACCGGTTGTCGCAAAACAACAAGAACGGCCACTGTCGGATGCCGACCTATGGTTATGCCAAGGACAACTTCCTAGGTAATTATATTTTTTATGCGATTTTCTCTTTTTCATGTTTTAAATTTAACAATAATTTCATTATCATGGTCACCTTCTTGTTCTCACTTCATCATCTATTGATGCACGTTCTTCATTGTGTGTGACTATTCTTTATGTCCTGTCTGCTTGTGTGGCCATACATTCTTCTCAACATTTACTCACCTACAATTTTTTTTTTAATGTCTCCATTGTGACTCTAGGAATCATGCAATTCTGTCTGTTTATCCGTCTTTCTGTTTAACAAAAATTGGCTCTCTCTCTCTATTTCACTTTCTAATTTTCATTGCTATTCTCTTCACAGTATATTTTAGTTAAGAAAAATAGCTTTCTCTCTATATATATCTCTCTCTCTTTCTTTCACATTCTGATCCTTATAGCTTCTCTCTTTCACATTCTGATCCTTATAGCTTCACTCTATAGTATCTTTCAGTACCTTTCCAAAACTCTCAACTCTCCCTTCTTTCTCCCTCTCTCTCTCTCTCTCTGATAAACACTCTTTACCATTATTCATGTGTGTACATCTCATCAATTACCACCTTTTCTTTTCTCTCCTCCTTACCATGCTATCACATCCATCCGCATGCCTCTCTCTATCAGGCCACCCTCCCAGCCGTAGCCGCATCCAATCTCCTGCTACCACCTCAAGAACAACAAGCCCTCTACGGCGGGTCATTGATATCTCAGAACAGGCCATGAATGGTTTGGTGAATGAAGCCATTAGAGAGAAGGTATTGCAATACTGAAGATTGGAGAGTTCTCCAATACGTTCTTCAGCAAAAATTGCTCTATGCGGTCATTGCCCTACTCTAATGAATTCCTAATTTCAACTATGCACCAAACACTATATCTAATCTTTAACCTATTCCTCCAGCTTTATACCCCAAATAAGCAAACGTTGGACCACCTTCTGAAGGCCTCGATTTATTTTCGAGACTGAGGGCTTTCAAGGCCACAGTCGCTCCTTTGTCAATTCCTTACAGAAGGCGAAATCCGAACTTGAAGCACCATATCTTATCTTAACCAATCACCGTATCTAATCATATTCCTAACTCCAAACCTTGCCTAAAACATGTTCTCAACTGCAACCTTACCCCTAACCCTATACATGTAGTATAGACTATCTTTGACACACACAAAAAAAACCCAGGGCCCCGTTGCACAAAACTTACAATTGATGGTAACTTTGCCATCAATGGTAACTACCATGGAAACCTTGATTTTGATTGGCTGTTGTGCCCTGTTTCTATGGTAGTTGCCATTGATGGCAAAGTTACCATCAATGGTAAGTTTTATGCAACGGGCCCCAGATCAAATGTCACCATAGAAAATGTGGGACTACCCATCTACGAAATACATTCATTACATTATAAATATTTGGGCTACGTTTGGCCTGAGCCCTAAAGCAGTTGATTCTTCTGTGATGAGAAGCTTGAAACACGATCGCAACTATTTTCGAGAAATCAACTCAAGGGCAATTTCAAAACCCTATTGTATGTCCCATAGAAATCATGTTCGGATTACGTAATACGTCATTGTCAAGTTCGCACATTTCAATAGGTGATGCACAAAGCTATCACAATTACGTGAGGTTGCTTTTTTTTAAAGTACATGTACAGCTGTAGTTGCTATCGTGTTTTCAAAGTAACCTCTTTTGGACTAAGACCAATTCTTCATTATTCTCTCTCTCTCTCTCTCTCTCTCTCTCTCTCACCGTTTTCCTTCAAATAGAAGAGCAACCAGGACGTTTCCGGTGGAGACATCGTGAAATCTATTCAGCGTCATTTCAGCGAGCTGCGCAAATCACAGAAGCTGTCTCCGGGCTATGAGATGTACACGCGTTTCATCCCTATCCAATCTTGTGAAGAAACCGGCAAAGAAAAGGGTAAATTTCTTCTTTTTATTCACTTTTAAATACAAATTGTCAGCTATCCAGTGACCCTATAAATTCTGAAGATGGTGATGCGTCGGTCCCAAAACATATTAATCAAATCCGATTGATTTATAGTATGATAGACAGATAGACAGATTGAGAAATTGGTTGATTGATTGATTGATTGATTGATTGATTGATTGATTAGACGATTTACAGCTATAAAATCTCAATAACATAGAGACAATACACACTGCTACTTCTGCTATAGCAAGCTTTGAAGCTTTGCACTAGTTTGGCCAGGAGGGAATGGACCACCCAGCGTAGTCACTGACAGGTGGTTATTTCATCAAATCAGCTCTCAATTAACATAAGAAAAAGGGGATCATGGGGACCAGCGGTCACTGATTAGGCATTGTTTGCTATATAGAGGCGCAAGTAGCTATAAGTAGTGCAGTGGGGCTTTAAAGCTTTGTCACTTACGTCTTAAATCTTGATTGTGTATGGAAAATTCGATGCAGGTTCGGCTGATGACGTGTCGTGGTCTGGTGAATCACTGTGGATCACAGGGTTCACGGTTCGAGCCCCGCTGCGCTGCGGCACTATTGTACTTTGGCAGGACATTAATTTACATTTGCCACTCCTCACCCAGGTGTAGTAAATAGGTACCAAGTAGGATTTATCTTTTCCTTGTATGCTTTTAGCGCCTAAGGGTAGCTGGGCTAAAGCCATGGTACAAATACTACTTTGAAGGTGTCTTGAGCATATACTGGGATGGATAATATATATGTGCGCAGTAGAAATGTAGCTATTAATATTGTTTTATCATTAGATCCTATCATCGTCTTTATGATCAACTACAAAGTATCACCAGGTAACAAAACTCGATCATGGAGAATTTCTTGATCCTGATGGTGCTCGATTCTCTCTCTCTCTCTCTCTCTCTCTCCTCTTTCCTAATCCCTCTCTTTCCTCCATTGCTTCCCAGGTATGATCCGACCCAGTAGCAGCCCAGCTCCCCGGCTGAACGCGCCTAAGGAGAATGTCTTCAACATTATGGAGACGCTACCATCCCATCCATTCCCGACTCCGCCTCCACCCTCCTCCGCATCGGCTCCCCCTCCCGTCGACAAGGCAGGGTCTCCTCTAGAAGCTGGAATGGCAGTCATGGCAACGGGTATCACTAAGCGGAACGCAGGAAGCGCTACGGATGCGAGCGGTGCAACACCAGAGAGAGTTGAGGTAGGTTACCCGGACAATATTTGATTTGCTGATTCCTCCGCTCCAGCCACCTTTATAAACAAATATATAGGAGTCACATCGAGTTCATAGCTGAAATAGACTGGTCATCCATAAGTTCCTCACAAAAGCTATAGCAACCAATATGTTACACACTGACAGAGAATCTTACAAAACCTCCATCTACACTAACAAAAGGACCTCAAGTTGTAGGACGGTAGAGTATTGTCATTCTGTTGTCATATTTTGATATTGCATAGAGCTGACTGTACTGAGATTTGGAGGTCTAGTCTTTGAAAAAATACATGAAATAAAATGAAACGAGGGAAGGAGATTGAATTCAGATTTAAAGCAATAGATTCATAGGTGCTCAAATGTAATCTAATAATACTTTAATAAATTTCTTCTGTTTAAATTCTTCTTTGACAGGAATGGGACGCCACTTATCGGCTGGAGAGAAAAGTCAGCGATACTGTGAAGGGAGCCGCCTACGTTCGGAACATGAGAAACGAGCAGCGAACTCGAGCATGGGTTGCGGACATAGCATCCGAATTCGCACCCAATAATGTCTCAGAACAATGAGAATAATTCAAGCTAACTCTAAAAACTTATGATTATGCAGTGGGTTCCTCAAGGCTCGTTGGTCACTTTATATGTAAAGGAGCCTTTTTTTAAAGTTGGGATGACTGCATGGTCGGTGTTCATTTTTGGCTTAGCCACGAAGGTGTATTGGGGGGACAGATAAAAACATGGCGAAGGAGATATAGGAAACAAGAGGTATACAATACAAGTGCTGGTGGAAATGATATAGACAAGGTTATTTTGAAGTCCGTTTCAGCCGATTAAAAAATGATTCCCTGGTACTTGGATCACTTTCCTTTCCTTTTCCAACACACACGCATCATGACTGAAAATTGCATACTCGTGGTATGGTAAGAGGCCATGACAGAAAAACAAGATGTTTTGCATCCTGTTTTGTCTTGTCCTGAACATCCTTGAAAATTTTGAAAGATGAATACAAGACAAATGTTTTTTATAGAACCATTTCTCGCTCAATCAACATGTTTGATTTTTCCAGTTAGTGGTAAAGACAACCATTTGTGTATGCATGTACGTGAAATTCCATGGTCATCGTATTTGCATATTTCCAATATTTACTTCGTGCACTCATTATGTTGCTATTCAGAGAAAGGGCTGACTTATTAATAATCATCCCGAAAACAACTATTCTTATTTTGAAGATTAAATCAAACGAACGACACAAAAATAAAAGTCAATTGAAAACACATTAATTGAGAATGAAATATTGATCATGTTTTATGTCGTGAACAAAACTATATTTATTTATATCTACCTATGCAAATATCACTGAAATAAACTATATGTTATCTGTGAACATCTAGTTATCGTAAAAATACAAAACAGAAATGAGAAAATTACAAAAATAAATGTGAATAAAAACAGACAATACATAATTGTGTTGGTGTTTCATTGTCGAAATGTAACGTAAGATATTAACTACAGAAAAGTACAAAAGAAAACCCTAAAATATATATGTTTGAAAAATGTCAATGTTTCACATAAATTATTATTAAATTCAGTGAAATATATATTTTTCCAAATCCGGTTTGCTCAAGATTTGACCAAATTAATATACTGTATCTTTGATTCAGAAACTTTAAAAAGTATTTGATTGAATAGCAACATCTTCCAGCTTTAAAGGCGGAGCCCTATAAGAGCAGACTCAATTACTAGAGCTCGGCATAAAATAAGGACAGAAAAAGAAAGAAATCTCCCATTAAAATTTACTAGGACATGTTCAAGTTACAATGATTTATCCCCAAATACAGTAGTTATATAATTCCAGGGGAGTGTTTCACAAAGACTAAGATCGACTTTAAAGGTACTATATCCCATTTGCAGGCCCAAAAAATGAAAAGGTTAAGTTCCAACGGCATTTGAAAGATAATACTAATTTAGAACTTCCCTAAAAAAAGGGGGCTTGAAAATTTCTTTAAGTGGGAAAATAACGACTATTAGTTGTCGAATCGACTTAAGTGCTATAAGTCAGTAAGTAATAGTCTGATTTTCAGACCATTGTACCGAATGGTCGTACGTTTTGTGCTGCGCAAAGATTCAATCAGTTTAATTTTGGCCATTACAAGAAGTGGGTTATTGACGTAGACAAATACTCATGTACCTGTTACAGCTCACTTTATGTATGTTATTACCAACAGCCAGTCAGTCACTCAATAGTGTCTAACAGTGAAGTCTAGCAAGTAAACGGGTTTCCTTGCATAATTTGAATATTAGGACACTGCTAACGTTTAAATTTCACAGATAGGACATACATGACATATTCATAATTCCTGCAAAGTTCTACAGAATTTGATGTTGGCTGCAAAAGGGACATAGTATCTTTAAAGGGCCCCTGCCATCCAAATGCAAGTTTATTCCTGTTGGTGTGTAGTCCTGCATACATCTCATATTTTTATATGTTAACTTCTGAATGCGTTTCATAGATTTTTGAATATTTTTTTTCTTCAAACTTGCTAAGCTCCACCCTAAAAATGTTCCAGATCTCATTCCTCTTGTGACATCATCTGTCAGTCACCAATGAGCTAACTTGAGAAAGTGCTATGTAACTTTGCCAAAGTTGACCACCTGTTACATTACAGCAAACAATAGCAACATATAAGTTGCTATGTCAGACATTTAATAATTTACATATTTCACCATATTTATGGTATTATTATGACTATTGACTTGAAAATTTATGAAAAACTGTCCAAAGGCCTGGTTAATACTATATCAAATCTCCAAGTTCATTGCTCTTCTCACAACAAATTTATAGCGCTCTACATGTTATGGGCATTAGGATAGACGTGTCTCTGATGACTTGTGACATATTGAACATGAACGACAATAGACATTCACAACGACCTACTATATTAGAGGAATTGGTTTTGAGAAGAAAAATAATCTTTATTAAAGGCAGAGAGACAGGGTTTTCTGTTGTATCGTGGAATAAATAATGAAAATTTAACAATTTGTTGTGTAGGAGAACAAGACCTTGAATATCGGCATTCAGTTGATTGTGATTTACTCCAATCTCTGTGGAAAAGAGATAGCAATACACAGTCTTAAAGCAACGACAAAGATATAGAGTAACAATCAAACAATGCTAAACAAAATTAGTTTTAAACGAACCTATCAAGATTGTTTTATTTTTCGTTTAATCGCATGCCCGTTAACCAAGTTTGGTGTCATCTTCACACCTTTACTTCATTGTAAGAGCATGAAATCAAGAATGAGCAAATTATTAAATATAAACAAGGATAGCAATATAATTCAAACGCATTTAAGTCATCAATATACACGATATATAGAGGAAATGGCAAGAATTTTTCAAAAATTAAATAGACTGACAGAACAATTATCTTTCCAGTGTAAAGACGTCTCCGGAAGTTATAAGTTGTTGTGCTTTTTCACACAGATCATCTGCCTGATAATGTTCATGATGTTTAGCTTTAGTTGCACCCTGTTCTAGAGCTCTCTCTGCTCTTAATCAATAAGTTCTCTTAATCCTTGTCGATTGAGCTAGAGTCACATCCATCGTTTTTATGGAGTTTTGAACTGATCGATTTGAAATGTCTTTATTTCGGCGACCACCAATCCTTCTTGTTCTTCGCCTCGTCGTTCCGAAAATTGTGCGAATAATTGCCTAGAAATTTGCCATCCCTGCCGAGCCGGGTCGTCGGAAGTCCATCCACCTCGCTTAGCTTCACGCTCCCGAACGCCTTCGACGATGAAATGGGTGACGAAGTCGACGATGACGTCTTAGACTCGGTGCCGACGATCGGAAACCTCGGTTTAAACGATGATGCGGATATACCAAGATCGTCATCACTGAGGATTGTGGTCTTTGCTTTCTGCATTTGGAGTTTGTCGCCGTTAGTTGTAACTTTGGTGTCGCCTGCATCGTTACTTTTGGCGCCAGTAAATTTAAATCTTCGAGTGGCGCGTCGTTCGCCTGTTTCGAGATCGAGCGTCGGGCAAAACTTCTGAGAATTCATGATTGATTTGTAAAGAAGTTACAAGGACCCTTTGAGAATGTAGCACCGACGAAATGCCTTGATGATATGCTCCAGGTCTGTCTAATGGCAACACTTGCATAACAAGCGCATGTGTTCTTCGGAATTTTAAACTGCGTCTCGAAACCAACTGGCACTCTCTGCAAGGTACATCGATGTGACCGCCCTTTTGTGATGTCAGCTCGCGGTGTACATGTTTGCATCAGTGATAATTAGTCACAGGGAATAATATTTCCTTGTCTGGATCACTGCAACGGTTGAAAGTACTGGCAATGACAGTCTTTTTCAAAGACGTTTCTACCGTCGGTCATGTACTTGCTTTAATCGCTTTTTAGATAAACTAAAATTCGCCACAATTGTGCTGTATTGTTCAAATACAATTCTTTCACCGTCGAACAACGATTTTTGGAAAATCATCACATTGATCACCCTGTGAATGCCTTCTTGGTGTTGATGAATCGAGTCGAGTTCCGAGAAGACCTACAAGAAAACAGACAAATATTTAAAAATATTTTTGAAAATGTTGCTTTGATGACGTATGATATGTAGCCACTGACGAAAACTCCATGTGAAGTTTTCAAGCGGCCTTTCGGAAAACAACTGAAATTCGTAAACACATTTAGAACTGATGTCCCGTCATATTACAAACACATTGTATTTCGCGTTTCAGAACGAAAGATACTGTTTCTTCCGATTTTGTTTAAATATACTTTTTATTATTTGTAATTCGTAAAGTGCCTTTTCATTTTTTATTAGAATACAAATAGCCGAAAACTTTTTTTAAACATAACTAAAAATTGCCCATACGAAGGAACCGCCTTTGAATGTTTGTAAAAGAATGTTCTTATTAGAATGCTACGACTCAACATCATCATCATCATCATCAATAATCTTCATTTCGGACCAAAATTCCAAATGTTTTCAATCGTAGGCCTACGTCTAGAAATGCTCACCAATAGCTATTGAAATCAATGGGCAATGTGCAGTATGAATGAAGTAAATTCGTTTTTAATTCCTCAGCATTATACCTCTTTCATAATCAACATCATTAGTTTAATCAAAACATTGAAATATCGTGTAGTATTATATTAGTATGCACATCTGTTTAATGGCCATTCGATATGATCATACTGTATTATTTCCTTGACTTTGCTATGTTTATTCCTTTTGTTACTATATATCAATTACGTTTCTGTAGTCATGCAAAGCGCAGAGATACAAAAAAAAACTGTTATGCGTTATAAAAGCACAGTTTATGATTATCATTTTAAAGCTAAATACTTGCTCTTTACTCTCATGATTGTATGTCACATGCCGAAAATTCTCGTCTGGGTCTTATTGTTTCAGATTAAAGTTAGGGCTCTAACCATAGCATATCACAAGTCTTATCCGACCGATACAGAAAATAATGGCCAAAATGCTTTTTACAAAAAAGTACTATTATTACGTCTGCTGAGAGTCATAAGGATGTTAACCCATTCTTTAACAAAGACTTAACACCTTTCTGGCTGTCAATAGAGGCGGCGCGACGGGGGAGCTACTTCGGAGGGGTAGGGGGGGGGGCATAGACATTTTGTTTGCCTATATACCCAAACTCCAGCATAGTCGCAGGCTACAGACAACCAACGCTTGCCAAAAGGGGAAAGCAGATCAACACAAAAGCTCAAATGCCCTCAATCATACACAGCTATATAACAAGGCAATGCCCACTGTTATCGATCGGTAAACCCTGACGTTATTTCATCCCATTGTTTTCTATTGTCATGATCAAAATGGTCGATATTTTCAATCTTCGATCGCAAGGTTGAAGGGGGCGATAAATCGTTTTCCATTTTAACTAGTTGTTATACTCCCATAGCTGGTAGGCGTAGAAGGAAAGAAAAGTTGCATACGCTCAGAAGGCATGATTAGCTTTTTAAGTAGATCACTGCAGATATCTTGTTAACCGTGTTCGCAAACTAACAAACCCAGGAGCGGTTCTCGAAAAATAATTTGGGGGCTTTGGAGGTTGGGGTTGTTGGCCTTTAGGTGTGTGCATTCATTTTCTATGTGTGCCTCGCGAAGTACGATTTTTTTTCAATTTTTAGGTGTAGCCCCTTAATAAAATAGAATCACCACTGGTGCCACCTTAACTTAGTATGCTTGTATACATGTTTACACATTTGAATTGATTTGATCATTAATTACCAACATTCATGTCACATAAATACATACATACAACGAATAGATAATAATACATTAAACATGGACATATTTTAGTAAAATGAACAAACAGTATCATGATGCAAATCGAGGTTAGATTTATCCTTATGTGAGTGATGAAAAGAAGATGGACAATTGGGTCATTTATATATACTAAACAAACAGGAAATGAAATATGATTATGAAGCCTCAGAGCAACTTCGTGTTATAAATTACTAGCATGGCCTATTTACAACTACGACTTTGAGGGGCTTCACGTGGTAACGGTCTCATTTCACATCACGAGAAAAGCAGGTGAAAGCATAGTAAGAAAATTAATAAAGCTATAGTCTTTACAGGTCAAGTAAAATTGATTTCCAAGTTTCCCATTCGGATATTGTGAAAATGAGGGGGTCAATTTTAGTAAGTACTCCTATACATACACAGAGATTATGAAATTAAAAGTAGGAAGAATACATAATGACGACGGTAATAACGTTGATGATGAAGATGATGATGAGGAGGATTGTGATGATTATGACGGGGATGATTAGTATGATGACGAGGAGGAGGAGGACAGAGATGATTTTGATGATGATGATGATGATGATGATGATGATGACACTGATGATGGTTGTGATAATAAATGATGATGATGATGATGGTGGTAACAATGGTGTTGATTATGATTATGTTAAGATAATAAATAATGATGGTGATGATGGTAATGATGAGGATGATGATGTTGATAATGATGGTTGTGATAATAAAATATGATGGTGATGATGATTGTGATCATGATCATCATGTCTTTGATAGTGTTGTTGGATTCGATGATTTAATTAAATAAAACAAATAGAAATTAGTTCGCTTTTGCATAAAGCTCTATCACTATCAAGTATTGCTGGAACAGGTACGTGATATACAAGTCATGTTACATGTGCATTTACATACATTAGTACAGGCTAGAAGAAAACAACCGACTCATTATATAGTTACATTATAATAACAATTTAAAGCGCTAAGAAACGTAGTATTATGCACTATACAAATGTAATGAAATATGATAGAATCGTCACAAAACAAACATAATAAGCACAGTTACATAGTATACCTTCAGAACGACGTAATCAAAATACTGTTATCCCAAATATCTCGATATCATCAGGGTTGTACTTCATGGCAGGGGAAAATAAGCAAACTTCGTCCATCGCATTAAAGTGATTCACTGAGCAGTTATGACATGACATGTGAAATTCAGGAGTGTTTCATAGACACTTGTTGAATAGACAATCGAGTGTTGTGGTCCATGATTAGTTATTCGATAAAGATATGTCTCTGGTAAAAGCATAAAAGTGAAGACGTACATGCGCACTTCAATTGCAACTTCGAGTAGCGTTTCTTTCTCATGAAAGAAAGGGAAAATACTCGATGTGTTTTCGCAGAGATGAGGAGGCATCCATTTCAAAGTGGGGTGTATTACCGTAAATTGAAACGATGGGAAACGATAAATTTGCTTGCCTGAATTTACTGGTTTAGACCACTCTCTCTAAAAGAAAAATAAAGATATATTTATTTGAAAGAGCTTGCGACAGTTGCAGGACTACAAAAAATAATGTGCACACAAGTTTAGAAGAAGTACATCGAATTTTGATTTTATACGCTCTATTAATCGAACCTTTTCATCATTATTGAGTTGTACTCCATGAGTAGCAAAGGAATGCATGATGCTCATCATCTACTCATAGTTTACTGCCAACTACCCCACACAAATATGTATATAGGCCTATATAATTATATTACAAGAGAATATTTAAGGAGCAAAAAAACTAATAAAATCACCCCCATAGATAAAATGGACTGATCATTGTTCTCCAAAACACGGTGAAGAGAAAAAGGATGTTCGATAATCGATTTTTGTCGCAGAAGATCTAGTGCTCCCTTAAACATACTTGATACAATTTTCTCAGAAACTCGAGTTATTTTCAGTTCTTTGCTCTTTGGAATAGATTTCAATAATCTCTATTTAGCTGTAAACAGCTATAGATAGCCGAAGGGTGGATATAATTATAAGAGACAATGCGATGTTAATGAGAGTCTAATTGAGGAGAGTCTATAAAAAGATTCGCTTATGAAACGTTTTCCAATGCTCTCGTTTTATTTCGTAAAACATTCGCACATGAATATTTTCAACCCATCTACCTAGCAGACAATTTTTTATTTAATTCACATGGCATATGACTACAATTTTTACTGATATTTCAATATTATCATAGGTGAACTGTGGTAGAATAGTGAAAGCTCTTGACTCTCGTAGGACAGGTCCCTAGGTTCGATTCTCGCTCGGTGCTTACATCCTTGGACGAGGTGTTTGACCTACATTTGTCACTGTCCCTGTGGGTGTGTCCCCCATCTCTCTCTCTCTTTCTCTCGCTCTATGTGCTCCCACATCTTATCACATGCTTATAATTTCTGGTAGCCCCTCCCCCATATCATCACCCCATAAACTAAACCCACACTACATCGCTATCCGAGGACAATTATAAATACATCGACTCACATGATATTAGATAGTATTTTCTAACATAATTTTCAGCATAAATTACGGTAAATAATCAAAATCTGTGACATTCCTGTCATTTTGTACTTCCACTTATATTTTTCAAGATTCAAACCAATGATTTTTTTTTTACTTTTTTTTTTTTTACTGAACGTGATATATTCCGCTTTTTTTCAACCCGACCACGTCTTATATACCGCCAAAAGTATGAAGCTCAATACTTTTAGAAAACTTCTCACATTATTCACCAACCGGCTTACAATTTTTTTGAGAATTCCAGTATATTTTTTAACGGAGACCTGGAAGGATGCAACCGTTAATGTGATTGGATTGGCATAGCCGGAATACTCCCCAGGGAGCGGAGCGTGAGCACTATAATGTGCGGATTAGGAAGTGAGTCCAATGGTCGAGGTAATAATGATTGAAATGTGAAGCGCTTAGAATTGTAGTAATAAACTCTGTACAAATGTGACCATTATTATTGAATTGGAATAAACTCAAAATCATGATGGTTTGGACCTAAGTTCCAGAATAGGTAATCCCACGATAAATACATGTATGAATGAAGGAATTAATAATTATCATGATTATAGGGCCAATAAAGAACGAGTACACGCCAAAAATTGATTAACACTTTGCTCATTTCATTTCATTTTTATCATGATTTTTTTTATTTGGTATAAAGCAGAGATATCTACAACCAGCACATTCATAAAATATCAAGATATAAAATATGAACAAAGTTTTTAAAAAATATCTAGAATGAGTAATAATCTTATCATTTAAATCTACATTTGCATATAATCATCGTTATTTCGGAAGACGATCATTGCATGCGTACTATAAGTAAAGCTTGTTGAATTATTAATTACGTTGTTAATTATACCGATTTTTAGAGATATATCACCTTCTGTAACTATATAAAGAAAACTGCACAATAATGTTTGTGTAAAGATAATTAAAAAGGGAAAATATGTGATAGTAGAGGTGGTGTGGTCTAGTGGATAAGATTCCAGACTGTGTGAGCCACAAGGTACGGGGTTCGAATCCCTGCCGCAGCTGTAATTAATCTACATTTGCCACACTCGACTCAGGTGTAGTTAGTGGGTACATGCATGGTAGGAATTATTCCTTGAATGCACTGAACACTACGGTATGCATTATTTAATCAGTAGTAGAGGTATGTTTCTAAGAAAAATAGAGACAACCTTAAACGTAACGCTAACCCTAAACCTACCCAATTCACAGTACTGTATGCAAAACACGCTATGCAAATTAACTACCTATTACAGTAACTATAGCTACACTATGTTTGTGGCTATTTTTAGAAACACGCCTCTACTCTTAATGCAGAGCTGTCCTATCCAAAATCCTGAAGAAACCCCAAGAGACGTTTAGAATATGACACATGCGCTAGGCCTAAACAAGGACGAATTCTTATTACTGAATTTATATAAAATGGATAAAATTAATGTGAAATTGCATACTCATTAAAAAGTGTACGTGTGTCATTGCCTAAATTCTATGGGAATTATCAAAAGTCTGGCTTTCAAACGAAAGTGTTCAATCATTATACATGTAGTAGGCTATACAAAAAATAAAGGAATACAATATTAAAACATGGAAGGCAATGCATGGGCTTGCCTCTGTGTACATTTCAGACAAGCTGACCCCCTATAAGTCATTGAGCAAATTTATGATCAGCAGGTAAATATCTGCTTGAAAGTCCTTGAACACGTTCACTGCTTCTGCGCCCAGGTTGTGGAACAATTTTTCCTCAGTACCTTCGCGCTTCTGACCGGCTACCCACTATCAAAACCCACATTGCTTATAACCAGCCACAACCCTAATCTTTCCCAGGTGAATCATGGACGGCATATTCAGTAGTTCTTCAGTCTCATCGGAACCTTTGATTAGGCAACTAGATATTGGGGCTCTACAAATTCCCGGATGGGATTGGGTTTAGTTAGATAAGGCAGGGAGGTGGGAATCCTGGATAAGGATACTGATCTAAGACGTCAATGAACGATACGCAGTACAGGATAAATGTTGGAACCTCTCAAAAAAGATAACTATTAGTGAAGTGTTTGTTCATTGTCTTGCAAAGTTCAATTATCCAACTTGGACTTCGAATGGAAGTGGGTCTACGGTGACATCTAAATTGCACGTACAACATAAATCAAAGGCGATAATTGAAAAACTATAGAGGTCCTCGAATTTCCAAAGTTCTAGACAAGCTCACTCGAAGCTATAAAATTTCAAATCTGCCAAGACAAACAAAAGACAAATACTACACAAAACAAGGAAACAAACAAATAAAGAGTTTCCAAGGATTCAAACTTTTCCGCAACGTAGTGAACATTGTTTCGTTTTGTTGTTTTTTCTGCCTGAATATCAGCAGTTTTGAACTCAAAGCCTTATCAAATTTTTAAATTGTTTTGCTCATTTTTTGTTTTGTTTTGTTATGTTTTTCTATTTTTTTTCTTCAAAACCTCATTTAGCAAATTTTAAAAGTAGGTCAGTAGGTAAATGTCATCTACTAAATTGGATTCATTTTACTTGATTTTCTAAATGTGAATACATATTGATGAGGTGGGATCAGAAACAATCCAACATAAATTAATTCAAATAGTAGTTTCTCAGCATGAATATTACATTGTGTCCATATAATGCCGATACTATAATATATTTTAAAATATCAATATTGCATAAACGTGAAAAAAATGAGATGCGTAACCAAATTACCGAAACTATCTTTAACAGTAGTTTACATTTTCGCGCATTACATTCGCCCCCTTCTTTAGAATATTTACTATACATATAAATTGATATTGACACATACATTGTATCATTTTTGTCATAAGGGAGTGGTTTTCAATTTCAACTTCAAAATTGTGTTAACAATCCGGTGATGAGACATCATCTCATTATACCTCTTTCCTTGAATATTAATTACATGCCTGTAAGTTTCTGTATCAATTTATTTCATAGAACTCAAACAGGAAGTGTTCCAACCATCATTATGTGTATCATATGAACATAATACTTTACTTCTTCGTTGGAGGAGATTTCCCATTCGTTTCAATTAACTGTTAATCACGATAATGAATATTAATTGATAGCTGATTGCATGATGACACAGGGAGAAAAGTTCTAAAGATCATCATTGTAAAAATATGAACATAAATTCGTTGGTATGTTATAAATGAAAAGTGACTGTAAAATACCATAAGTAAGAAAACTCTTATACATTGTACTATGCATAGCAAGTCAAGCAAGTGAGTTAAAATATCTATTGGCAAATGAAATTCAGTCTCAAAATATTATTAGAGCAGTCAGTCAGAAATGTGTCATATTAAGATAACCGTAAATACTGTTTAAAGTCCATCATAATTTATTTATAATGAATATAAATTTAACAATCTAACAAGTTTCGAGTTATCTAAATTGCATATACATGTATAGTTCATTTGACTTGCATATTTTTTAAATTTATGTACAGTCCACTTCTTATGATACTAGTACTTCATGACTGAGCCAAGAGGCACAGGGGGCATGCCCACCCCTCCTCCGTCCAACCAAAATCTGTGAATATAAGGAATGTTAGTGACCTGCCCCCCCCAGTCAAATAGTACTGGGTCCGCCACTGATAGTCCGCAAACAAAATGCCATTCACCCTCTTTTAATGACTGTGTCATGTCAACGCAAAACTTGCATCTAGATGCTTACTTTTAAAGATGATTACTTATATTTAAGGTGAATACAATCTGCTGTCGTTTCATAAGAATGAGAAAAACACTTTCGCAAAGACTTTCGAAAAATCAAGCAATGGACAAGACAATTTCAATGGTCTCGTCCATCACCTTTTGAAATGTGTGAACATTACAATGAAGTATTACGTAATCCAAACCCGAGGAGCATTTCATATGTTCAAGTTCGCCGACAGCCCATTGAGTTGATTTTTCGAAAGTCTTGCCCTCGTATTGAACTCAGTCTGAATGCATGCATATACATTCTAGAAAATATAAGGAACTAATGATACAGTTTATTAATATAATACTTGATGTTAGAAACAAAACTTTTCCTCTGTATTATTGCAACGATGAAACAAGAGGAAATAGAAGAAACCAAAAAGAAGAAAGAACCAATGAAAATATTTCACTACATATATACCTCATTGAACTAAGACTCGACTCCCAAAAGAGAAAACTAAACTGTAAACAACGGAGATACCATATTATCTTTGAACAAAGTTACTTATCTCTTTATTTTAATTCCAAGGGCTCACTTTTCCACTTGTTTTGAATTCTCTAGACGCTTTCTTCACAGTACATTATTTTGTGTTTTTTAGTTCCCTCTCTTCTCCTCTCTTCCTTCAGTTGTCAAAACTTGGCCATGCGCATCATGATCTCCTGTGACAATAATAATTATCACACTCAACGATTCATATAATTTGGTAATACTCGACAAGCTTCATGATGTTCCGATTTCGACGTCATGGCATTCTGTCGCCTAGGAAGTTTTGATCTAATCTCTCGAATAAGATAAGTTTCTGGAGCTCGTCCACTCTGGTATCAACTGTCGAAGCTTAACTGACTCAATATTCTGTACATGCTATGCAAAATACATGAATAATTTGTCATAATGACAATAATGCTGGCATCGGTGTAGTCAAACTGTTTCCATTGTGACGTTTGATCACGTGGCCTATGTATATTCTCATCATGACTGTAATGCAAATGCTGATATTGTTGCAGCGAAATAGTTTCCATTGTGACGTTTGATCATGTGGTCTAAGACGTCAGCATGGGCAGGAAGATTTCTCTTTTATCTTAGGCGTAAGTCCGTTTGTGAGTGGTGCCTTCGTTGATTTTTGCTCCCCAATGCCATTTGATGTCTGCTGGAGAAATATAAAAGAATAGGAGAAAAATATTAAAATATGATGGCCATAGCACACGAGATCGACAGCCACCGAGACCGTCAATGTCGGTCTCGCGGACTTCCGAAAGATTATCCGAGAGCTCGCGAGACCGACATTGTCGGCCTGGTAGGCTGTCGGTCTACTGGCCTGTCCAGAAATAAGATCAAGGGGGAATTGAGAAGATAAATAAATAAATAAAAAGGAATGGAGACAGAAAATGAGAGAGGGGGCGGCGAGAGAGAAGAGGAGAGGAAGGAAAGGGATACATTTAAATAATTTTGAAATATGTTACCGACAAATTAATTGTAAATACGAATTTACCTTCAAATGTGGAAACTAATAGAAAAGTTGACACCGGCCTGTTATAAAAAAATATTTGTTTGTTTGTTTTTGTCTACGTATTCAATGAAAATTATTAAGCTTCAAGATTACGGTACCGATCTGAAGGTGTTATACAAGTAATATATTGAGACATTAAATAGTTACTTATCGTATTTTAAAAAGCATGACTAAATTAATTGTAGTGAATGATTGGATATCACGAAAGATTTGCCGCTTTCAAAAAGAAACAAAGAATTCGAATTTCATTAGAAAATGTTAATTATTAATAACAGCAAATTTATGAGAGAAAAAATGTGCAGAGGCGGATACATGAAAGGCACAGAGGTACGTGCCCCCCCCCAAAAAAAAGTGGTATGATACCCCCAATATTATTATTCACACTTGTACAAGTGAGTTCCTAAAAGTGTTCTTGTTATTCTGCTTCTCTGTACTTTTTCATTGTCAGTGATTTAAAAAGTAGCATTTCCTCTCCCCCTTTCGGGCAAAAACTCCTGGATTCGCCGATGAGAAAGCAATACTCACTTCCTTCTCCTTTTCAAGGAGTAACTTTGCCAAATGTTCGAATGCTTCTGCCACGTTCTGGTTCGTCACTGCACTCGTTTCAAAGTATTTCAATCCATGTTCTTTGGCAAACTGAAGAAAAAAACAATGATAAAGTTTTCGACAATGTTCTTCGTTCAAATTGATAATATTATTTCAATATTATTATCATTCTACTACAGTGTATCATCATTATAATTCTATATGTATCATATCAATTTCAAATATCAAAGTCATGAATACCCAGGTCTAAACGACGCAGGAAAATGTTGTCTCCTGACTTTTCACTAAATTTTGTATTTTGTATTTTTCATTTTTACTGCTTCTATTTTTTAATTTTGTTAATTTTTTATTGATTGATTTATCGATTTTTTGTTTGAGGGGGGAGGGGGGAGGGGGTCCCGAGCCCCACGGTCCCTCACACCGTAATACTCAGTCTCATGTGCCTAAGTAACACCTAGTCCAAACACTAAAGTAGACTTTTGACCCTTATACGGCTACTTGTAATTTCGGTCTCGTTGGCCTTCGCTCTAGTAAGCTATTGGCCTTTGTACCTTCCGGTTTACCGAGCCTTCGACTTATCTTCATGTTCGCCACCGTGGACATTCGGTTCTTGTGTTCAAATATTGTTCATTCTTTTTCGTTTCTTTTACTTCTAGGGGCCTTGAACCGTGCGAACCTTTGATTAATTGGAATACATTTCCACGTATAGGCCACTCACAGTCACCATAGAAAGAACCGAAACCTCATCTATTCATACAGACTATGACACCTTGCCCCGATCGCACTTAAAAGGGCAATCCAACCCTTGTAATTAGTAAATTTGTATGAAAGCAGAAAAATCAGAGAAACAGAATGGCGAGAGTTTGAAATAAATCGGACCAAATATAAGAAAGTTATGAATGTTTGTAATATGAGATCATTACAGCGTTGCGAATCTCGAATTGGCAATTTTGTCCGTGAATTGTGACGTAGTGACGGATAACTCTCCAGTTTGTCCTGTAAATACTTATGTATTTCTCCCAAGTGCCTTCACCCTTGGGGCCCTACTCGAAATACATTATGGATAGCATATTAATATGGGGCTTCTAAAAAGAAAATACCGTTCCGAGTCATACATTTTTTAGAAGAAAAAAAATGAAATTTTAGTCATTTTGTGTGTTGGAACCACAGAACTGTAAAATACCGTATTTTACAGTTGTGTGGTTGGAACAAATGGGAAAGTTGTCCGCCACTACATCATAGAGACATTACTGATTCAGCCAATTTCTACAGCCCATACGTATAGTGATTGCAACTTCTTTTTGCTAATTATAACGTTTTCAATTTTTGTCCGATTTCATTCAAACTTTGACGAGTATGCTTCTCTGATTTTCATGCTTTCTTCTAGAGTAGTTTTCTATCATGGTTGGATTTCCATTTGAAATGACTCGGTAACTTTGTCTCAGATTCTGAAACAAAATCCTGGATTTAGCTCATGCTGCAATCGTAATTATAAACCTTTAGGTCAGTCAGGAATCCCATGACTTTTACAAGCCGATCGCCTGTCTGATTATCAAGATATTTATGATTGGTAATCGAAATTTCATCTTCCGTTTTCCTAACGGTTTTTATAACACAGTAATACAGTCTATTGGGGAAAATGAGTATGGTAAACCTGGTCACACAAAGATTT
>CP137678.1:26447109-26518235 GCA_037976565.1 Mesocentrotus franciscanus
ACAAAGATTTTTATTTTTTGAGGCACTTCATGATCATTTTGAAGCGCAATTTATTTAGGGCTTCAATATTACACCTTATCACAGACACTGATAACACGTAGGGCCATCCATCTCAGAATTAACATTGTTAAACGATGCCTTTAATATCATCGACGACTTAATGTCCCACGTAATAACAACATAAATTAAACTACACACGATGAACATTGTGTATATCTAGGTTGTCATTACTTTGGGCAAAGGTTCGGTTGCAAAGTGGAATTATAGTGTCATCCATCAGCCATGATCTTTACACATGATTAAGTTATGAATTCCAAAGTTCTTTATCCACACCACATAAAGTCGACAATATTGTGAAAATTCTCAAACATATCATATAGCGACAAAATGAACAACAAAAAACACCTCTTACTATTAAACATATTACATGTACGTGTATAGTAACATTTGGCAATGAGGAATTCAAATGTTTTGAATTATTTTCTTGTTGTATATGTGCATGTATGTTCTATCGTCATGTGCTAATGACGTTTACACACTTTTAGGCCATCCGCTTTTCAAGAATCTGTTAACATTATAATGCTGGTTATGAGTTTAAAGCCCCTCTAAAGTGTTGGGAGCCCCAAATTCGCCAAAGAAAAAAATGGATGGTAAAATTTCACTTAAATTTTGTAATGATGTGGAAGAGGATGTCATTTATAACACCTAACTCTGCAAGGATTTTCAAAATGTGTTTGAAGACGAATATTGATGAAAGAATACAAAACTTGGGTTTTGTGCTGTACGCAGAAAACCTCAATTTTGTATTCTTTATCGATATTCGTCTTCAAACACATTTATTCTGAAAATCCTTGCAGGAGTCAGTATTAAATGACATCCTCTTTCACTTCATGATACAATTGAAGTGGACTTTGCCATCAAATTTGTTGGGCTCCCAACACCTCAGAGATGCTTTAAAGCAGCGTGTAACAAGAGCAGGTTTGATTTATTAGCGTGAAATGCTCCGTAAAATGCAATTGCTACACTCTTAGAAAACTGTTCTAATTGTGTTTTTTTAGTGTCAATAAAGGTTCCTTAAACAATTCAAAGGGATTCTTGGTGGCACAATGATTCTTTTTAAAAGCCCCAACATTTGAGGGGAAAGGGTTAGTTTTTATCCATCACGTAAAATGGAAGAGATAAACACGTGCAAATAAATGTGGACAGGATACATTTGTATCTTGATGGCTCGGTTTTTTTTTTTTTTGGGAAATAATCAGCATTCATAATAATTCATTTTATCAGAGTAAAAGCGAAAATAGCTATTACGTCTTTTTGATGATTCTGTACCGCGCATGCGTTTTGAGGAAGGTTGATACTGAATTCCCTAAAGAAAAATATCACACACAAGAACGAAAAGCCGATTTACCGGATCTTATAAATAAGGTATCTCTAAAATAAATCGGTTTATCAGAATAAAAGGGAAAATAATAGTTACGTCTTTTGATTATTCTGTACCGCTCATGCGTATTGAGGAATAATTGGTACCACTGGAGAACACTCTTTAGGTTCTAAATATAATTTTGGCGTAATACTTTGTGTTATTTTAGTTTAGCCGTACTTTAGTTAAGAAAGTGATATGTTCGTGATTGTAATATGTACAGCGCCATGAGCGTCAGAGCCTGGCGGATACCGGCGCTCTATAAATATCCATATTATTATTATTATTATTATTATTATTAAATACGGGACAAGGTTTGGAACTATTAACGATTCTTTTTTTCTAAGAATTGTTATGGATGATTTGAAATTCTGACATACCTCTTCTCCTGCTTGTCGGCTAATGACTCGTTCGTCTTCTTCAGCATCACTCTTATTACCGATTAATACCATCTTTACATCCTCAGGAGCATACTAGATTATGGGATTTTAAAAGAAAAGAAAAGTCTTGGAAATTAGTTCTACATTTGGAGAGTTTAAAGCCCCACTGCACTACTTGTAGCTACTTGCTCCCTCTATATAGAAACAATTCCTAGGTGGTGCCCGTTGGTCCCCCATGATCCTCTTTTACGTATGTTAATTGAGAGCTGAGTTGATGAGATAACCACCTGTCAGTGACCACGCCAAACTAGTGCAGACAGGCTTTAAAGAAAACTTTAAAAATTGCAAAAACATATATACAAAAACATGTGAAAATGTAAAGTGTCATCAATATTGAAAGATATTTCATTGTGCTTAAGCTTTCGCTTCAATGAATAATGTTCTCTTTTTATTTACAATTTTCTCATTCTTGTTTTTTCATTTCAACCTTTCGGCTAAGAGATTTAACTTTCGTGTATGTTCTAACGAACATTAGTAGAAAGTTTGTGCACCTTCTATCAAATTCGTTATCAGATATACATCATGTGCATGAAAAAACGTGGATCTCTTGAAATCAGTCAAATTCACCAGACCTATAGGCCTACTATATTATGTAATATTATGAAATAAAATGGAAATCTATCATACCATACTGACGTCACGCAGCCAATCAGTGAGCGTGGAGAACGAGTCTTCGGCTGTGACGTCATATACAAGCACGATGCCCGCTGCGCCTCGGTAGTAGGCTTGCGTCATGGAGCGAAACCTCTCTTGGCCCGAAGTGTCCCAGAGCTGTAGCCGAATCTCGTCTTTATCCACAATCAGGGTTCGGATCTTGAAATCGAGGCCTAAAGAAAGGTAGAAAAAAGAGACATTTGAAAAACAAACTTGAGGAAATCGACCATTTTACTTACATAATATTCAAATTTCATACATAATTTTTAAAGCCTATCTGCACTAGTTTGGCCAGGAGGGATTATACCACCCTGCATGGTCACTGACAGGTGGTTATCTCATCAAATCAGCTCTCAATCGTCACTAGGTCTCCATGAAAGAAACATCCATAATTATGAATATGTGATAATAAACCGGTCTATTTCGAGAGCCTTGTCCATCATCGTTTGAAATTACGAACATTACAATGACGTCATCCGGACATGATTTACAATGTATGTGGGATATAGAGTACCGAAGTGCTAACGTCATATTCGCTCGTCGTTCAGGTTACTGGTTCCAAACAACAGAGCCTGCGCATGAGGCTCACCGCGACATTATTCAAGCAACGGGCTGGAGCAGGGCAAATTCAGCGTTTGGCGCTGGTGTGGTTTAGCAAAAAAGTGTTTGGAACTAGCCACCTTGACAACTTGGCTAATATGACATCACACTTCGGTACTCTATAGAGAGGCGGGGTATTGAAATTGTCCTTGATTTGATTTTTCATGTCTTTGCGATCGCGTTGCAGAAAGTGAAAGAAATTAAAACCATATCGTATATCTGGGTCAAAGATTGAATCTTTAATACTAACTACTCATGCCGCTGCACACGAAGCATCATTTGCCTGACGTAGAACTGCGTGAACGACTGTCTCGTTTTTCATCGCAATTATTGATGATTCAAAACATGTCGAGGTCTAACACCGCCCCCAAGACACACAAACGGCTTGTTGTCTGTGGTTGCGATTTTAAGAATAAGGCAAATTCCAGCAGCCATGAAAGAACGAAAAGCCGATGAACCGAATCTTATAAGGTTTTTTATAAAATAAATCAGTTTTTCGTTAACGGTTACATGGCTGAGTAAGTGCAGATTATATTGGTACAACCTCGATTGAGGCCTTTTGCTTCTTCTTCTTTTTCTTTAAGTTTCTTCTTCTTCTTTTTTTTCAATAAGAAGATTAAATTCTGTCTACATCTACGTAGACATACATGTACATAGGGCATGTAGGGGTGTAATTATCGACCACCACATGTTTTGATTATAATCATAATCAAGAAAGTCTAATTCATTGTGAAATATTGTGACGATTATTTTATTTTTACTTTAATAATAATAGCTAGTTCTTATATAGCGCTTTTCAGGACCGAAGGCCTTCTCAAATCGCTTTACAGATATATAAAGTATTACCCCGGTCATCGGATTCAGGCTCACCCGCACACAATGTAAGCACATTCTCCACTCCCTGGGGAGCATTCCAGCCAGGCGTCATTTTTACAAGCGCACACTTGCTAATCTAAGCACATTAGCTTTCGCATCCTACCGGGTACCCATTTAACACCTGGGTGGAGAGTGGCAAATGTAGATCAATTTCTTGCCAGTGCCGCGGTGTGACTTGAACCGCGGACCTTGTGATCCACAGTCCGGTGACATATCCACACGACATATCCACTCGTCCACGACACCTCTCCTTTGGAGACATTGACTTTACGGTATGTCGTTTGACTTATGCCATGCATAGACCCACATGGTAAGACCGATGCCTCCCCCACCCATGCATGGAGACATCCTACGCCACTGTGCACGAGCATTAATTAACCCATCTTCGGTTTGGGAGAGGGGCTACAACTTCAATTGAACGTATAATACGCTGACCAATACACACAGTTTGACATTATTGGCATGATTGAGTTCGGGACAAACTTGTACCTATATCTTAATGATCAACGCCCTCTTAATAATATTATAACATTAATCCCATTTTATATTTTAATTTTAAATTTCTTCTTTCTTTTTCCATGAGGGATAGGTTTAACATATGCAAGAGTTGGTTGCCATTCACTTAAGCGCATCGAATTTTTTTTTTGTAATGGCGTTATGGCATCAGTGCGCTATAGAAATTTAGTTTTTATATTATTGTTATAACTTACACTAGTTTTCGTAAACCCTTAACAGACCTTCAAATTACGTTACACTACATTTAATACCATTCGCTTCCAAAAGGTTATAGTAAGCACGAAACAGTATGACATCACTAACGACATGTCCTCAGTTCGTTATCTGTTTTTATCTCACAGTTTATACCAGCGATGTTGGTGTATTCATGTTGGTCAATTCGTAAACATGTTTATTTAAGGTGTGTGATCTCCCGATCGCATTATCGTATTTATTTATTTTCTCTTTGTCGCTGACGTCACACCACGAGTCATTCATATAGGCGTATCCAGTACAATTTTTGCTTGCTCTCTTGCCAACTTACGTTAAAAAAATGAGGTAAAAATGAATTGTATTTTCGACCAGAGACGCTAGCCCCCCATCCGAAATTGAGCCCATATACCTAAACCTGTCATGGGCCTCCGTCTTATAAACAGTTGCGATTGATATATGCACATAAGAGAAAGTGGACTGCAAACTTGCGATTGATACGGATCAATCGCAACTGCTTACTCTTTGTAAGACGGGGACCTGAATAGATACGAGAAGAAATGACGATGGTCAACATGGTCAAGGGCTGAAGGTCAACATGTTTCAGTCTTGTTAATTGATCAATATTGGTATTGGCACGGGATAGGGACAACAATAAATAAAGCTCGTCGACTAACGAGAAGTTGTGACAAACTGACCCTTGGGTTAATCAAAAGTTGACCGAGAGAGATTTGAGGGCCGCTTAAAAAGACTTCTAGCAGAGTAGATCTCAGTATTAGATTGAATTTCGTAATATTACCGAATAGAAACAGGAAATATTCATTTTCTATCCTTATTTTTAACCTGCAAGAGAAAATTACATCATTATTCAGCCACTACTATGTATCGGACCATATTCGCCAAAAATGTACATGTACTAACAAGCGAGAGAGGGGAAATTCTTTTGAAGGATCCTCAGATCTCAACATGTTGCCAAAGGTATATACGGTTGCCAGATTTTCGAATATCTTATATACCGAATGAGATTCCACAAAATGTTCAACAAGCGAACAATAAAAGGGTAATCAGCTAATTATGCACAGTTTGCCGATAAACCTCCAATACCAAGGCCCTATTAGGCTACTACTCATAGTCTAGCGATGTACCTGAACACAGAATATCACTGATTTTACCCATCGTTTAAATCTTGCATTTGCGTAGCTCCGAAATACAAGTACCCCCCTCCTCGGATGGCAAAAAAAGGGGGGAACAAGAAAATGAAGTGGGAGGTGGAAGTAGACAAGAAATGCAATTATTATTCCCTCGCTCCATCCTTAATCCGAGTTGGATTTGTTAAATAATTTTATTTATGGAGTAAGATCATTCGCCCCCGACCCCTCTTCACGAAGTCAGTGTCCCTCAATACCTCGACCAAACACACACCACTGATGGGAGGAATAATAACTACCCATCCACCCCCTCCCCTCTTGTTACGTCCTTGATCATGAAACATTCATTATTTATACTCAATCACTGTTGAAATCTTACCTAGGGTTGCTTTGCTGTTCAGGGGAAACTCTCCCTCCACGTATCTCCTCAGTAGGCACGTCTTGCCCACCCCACTCCCACCGATGAGGAGAATCTTGTATGATGAGCTCGAGATTTCTCTCGATGGGTGCCCTTTCACTAGATCCCATGATGCAATGCGGCTTTCAAAATGGCGGCCTGCTCAAGTTCAGAGAAGAAACATAGGCGGCCAACAATACCACAAAGTATCCTTGAATTCAAGTTTCTGTTCCTGTATGCAAGAGCGTGAGATCTTGTTCATTTAAGTAGCTTCAAATTTTATCGAGAAACTACAGCTTCCCGTTTCGCAATGTCCCTGGATCTGTAAATGATAACAAAAAATGTTAATATAATAACATATTATAAACTAATTAACAAATATGCGAGAGCAAAATTTGAGTATACGTACACGCATACCATCACACTTTTGAAATCGTCCACAACATGAAAGCTCTCTGCTTCTATATCGCCATCACAAAATGACGACTGTTGGACTCATCACTTCCGCTTGAGAACTTTTTACATGGTCAGAGGCAATTTTCTTGATAAAGTGCCATAAAAACCACGTACTTTAGGCTGATGCAATATTATGCGAAACTAAAATCATAAGTATGTCCAGGGATACTGTTCTATAGTGCCCATGAAGCTTTTTTGACTACAGAGCATAGAGGGATTTTTATTCAGGAATTAGTATGGGATGTCCGACTCACTTCATTTTCTATTTGAAAAACTAAGTTCCGTCATAACATAACACATGCACGTGGTTATTTGCTCATTGACAAGTCAGATTTTGGGTTCCTTCTAATTTTTGACCAATGCACATGGAATACTGGCTTACTTTCTCTCCCCCAAGACAAATGAAAATGAAAGGACGTTTGCTTGACTGGGACTGAGCTTCTCCTCAACCATGTACCCTTTCACCTCTCCCGTTTAAAAAATAAATAAATAAAATTGTGACGTCATGGTAGTATGTCAATATTAGCATGTGGATATTTCTCAAACTGGGGTAGTATATAATTATCTGCCCTTTTCATGACCCTGACGGCTTGAAGCAGGGATATGACCTCAAGCACGCAGTTTTTTTTATGACCGTGACTTGTAAAGTTGTATGGTTTCCCCTTTTCAAAAACCATTTACCGTACACGTATACGATCAGACATGCAGACATGCAAAAACGAATCAATTTGCGAGGGTACAATGTACTGTACATAATATTTGTGGATATTTCTGATGCTGTGTAGTGAAGATGTGATTTGGTTTGACGAGGGGTATTTTCTTGGGGGCAAAGTATTGGAGGAAAAACGCCCAACCTTCCGCAGTATAAAGCCACCCCTGAACTAACCCCAAAACATACTTTACACAACACGGGCAACAAACTTTCTATTCGTGGCATAAACAATCACGTGAAGAATAACGGTCTCCGGAATTCCGAGGGTAGCAAAATGACATTTGACATAGATGGCTGTTTCCGTATTATGACAAATGTGCATTCACAAAGACATAAGTGTGATAAATTGTCAATCTAGTATTGCCCATTATATCAATCTTATATCTGTAAATATATGTATATAATGTTTAGTGAGGCGGAGTGGTCTTGTGGGTGTTTAGATTTAAAACAAAGGAATGAAGTGTTGTTCGAGAGGAATGTGAGTTTATCACACCATTCGTAAAAAATTAATCAAATAAATGATCAGTAAAGAAACACGGAAGCTTTTTCATTGCTCGAATCTATATGAATTTCCAAGTTTTCGTAACTTTTGACTGGAATTGTTTTCTTTGAGTTCATCGTAAACTGGTGTGTGTTTAGCAATGCGCGAAGTCGTATACGTTATGGCTAAATCGAAACTCACATTAATACCTTTGAATATCTTTTTTTTTTAAATAAAAAAATACAATACTCCATCAATCCAGATATTATCACAGTTTCATATCGATAATGTGATAAACAATTATTTATAAACCAACCTTTTCTATTTGTCTACTTCAAATAGAGAATCCTTGTGCTAATGGATCCCCGTTTCTTACTCAGAATAATTTCCGGGCATTATATGACCAAGAGCCTACATGGGGTGCATGGGCATGTACCCCCCCCCCCGACGAAAATTGAAAAAATGGAGGGGCGAAAGCATTAGGTCCACGGTGAAAGGTACGTGAAAAAAAAATTGTATGACATCTCCCACACCCCATCTCCTACATGTCCAATCGTTGGCCCTGTTGAGTGGCATTGCGCCCAACTGACCAAGACCGGTGACGCGCCGGTCCCCCCTCCTTTTCGACACCATCGCCAAGACTGCACTACATACAGTAACTGACTAGGATGACGAGGACGTTAAAACACATATGGTGGTATCACTGGTATAGTGGTGTGATGGTGGTATTGGTTGTGGTGGTAGTGATGGTGATGGTGGTACGATTGTAGTGGCAAAAAGTAGTAGAGCCTAGAGGTGTTATGAGAGGTGGTGCATGGCGGTCCTTTGGGCGAGGGTCCGTGGGTGTGGTTGTATGATGTGGTATTAATGGGATTTATTGGTGACACTAACAACGTTTAGTGGTAGTGACATAATTGTGGTGGTATAGTCGTGGTGGTGGTGGTGATGGTGGTAATTATGGTGTTGGGAGTGGTAGAAACAGTGGTGGAATGGCTTGGTTGTTGGTGGTTGGGCTGTATTTCTTTCTGTAGTGATATATTAGAGGTGGTGCCGGTGGTGTTGCATGACCGGTGGTGGTGTAGTTGGTGATGTAGGCCTACAGTTAAGTGATGGTGGCGATGGCATTGTTGCATGTCAAAGCAGTAGTACTAATAATACTAGTGATGTTGATGGTAGTTGGTGCCTGTACTGTAGGAATGTGGATATATATAGGCCTATAGGCTATTTTTCTAGGCCTATAACGTTGAACGAATGACCATTAACAGAAGCATATATGAAAAATGTGATGAAAAGGAGGGATTAGGTTTATTATATAGGAATCATGCATACTCACCGATGGTCGACCTTTGACTCTCTGCGCAATTCAAAATATTCCAAGTTACTCTATGGAAGTTTGCAGAGCTGTAGGCCTATATGGTAAATAATTTCCCTCAAGTTCAAACGGTCATATCCCAATGATATCACCAAACGAGAATCAGTTAGGTGCATGGTCCATGGTCGGGTCGATGGAATATCGCTCTCCGAAGCCGAAGGTCTTCAACCCGAACGATTTATCATCACAAACTTTTACGACGGCCAATTCTCTGTTAAAGAACTTGGATCAAAACTGCCGTGCTTTCAAACATGCCTGTAAACGGTCCCATTGGTAAGTTCCAATGTAGAGCAGTACATAATCAGGAACTGTGAACCGAAATTAAATCGATGATAGCAATAAAAACACGAGGAAGTAATTAAGCCGATTGACAAATCATCAATTTAATACAACAGTCTGCTAGCACGAAGAACTCTGTCAATTTCCAACCGAAACTAAACATGCTAAACGTTACGTACATACAATGACCCAACCCTATACAAATCAGCGAATTATCAGACAAGAACGTAGCCCTACTAACTACTATTTTCTGTTGCGTGAATGACAAAGCAAAAGAAACGTGCTATTGCGGTCTTACGTACTCCTTTTATTTAGCTCCGGACTGAAAAGCTTCGCTTCAGTTCGAGTCGCTAGTCATGAATAAACATTTACAAATCGATGATGTCAGAACTGAAAATAAGGCTTTCAACTCGCACCGTCGCGCTAGATCAACAAAGATTAGGTAACTTCGAATGGTCTAACCGTGGTAGGGTCCACGGTCTAACCAGTGAGCCTTAACGTCACTCTTCGGGACTTGGTCCTTGTCTATGAACCAAGTTATTATCTCCTTGGTTAAACTCGTAGAACCATGTACTACGCTATACGGTCCAGGTCTGTCACCACGCGTCTTGCAGCAGAATCAACTGGACGAGCTCTGGATGCACAATAAATAGAGCTTCTGACATATAGACCCACTCGTAGTAATCTGTGTGGGTCTTGATGTACATGTACTATGTAGTTCTTTCAATATTTCGTATTCGAGATTCCATGCTTGCAGTTGACTGTAGCCTTGTGGAAGAGCTAAGGTCATATTTACACTAGGTTCTGATTTGAGTTTTGATGTGTATAACTTTACCAAAGTTGTATACACAACGCACAGATAAGACTCGCTATCTGCTTCATGGATAACACAGGAAATGTTGCACTGCTTTCGTCAATGTCAAATGCTTATATTGCTATTGGTGTATCTACTAAAAAGACGGAAAATTAACATGGGCAAATAAAACAATCCGGGCAAAGTATGGCACCATGCCAGATAATAAGTTACAATTATATCATTTGTATTATAATCATGCGTGTGCCATGTGATTTAACAGTGAAAAACCCCGGCCGATGGTATACCCTACCCCCACCCCTTTGTTTCCCGGCTATGCGAAGGTCGAACCGGATGATCAGTTTGCCAATCACCCATGCGTATGATGCAATATTGGGAATAATAAGGGCCTAATAATTCACGTTCTTTGCCACAACAAATTATGGGAAACTATGCGGTCCTTGAAACTTTTTTAGTTTATAGCCTTTCCTCCTCTAGAAATCCCGTTATAGGATTAATAGGCCTTGCTATATTTATTTATACTGCAACAAGTAGGGCCTCGCCTAAAAGGAGAAAAAAATGTCACCAAGTGACGTTTCTTATTATATATTTCAAGATCCGTGTATAGTTTACCCCTGCCCTCTGACAGATAATATATAGCACGTACATCAGTGAAAAGTATATTTTTTTCTCAACATTATCAGATTACTTTCCGGTTGTCATGGTAAATTCAGCTTCCTGTTCAATCTTGCTGTTTACTCTGGTAGCCTATGTGCGAAAATCTCCCTTATGCCTTTATTCAAGAATATTTTTCATTATATCTGCATACTGCAGTTGCAAGGAGTTCCAGGCCTAATTATATATTTAAAAGTGAGGAAAAAAAGGGGAAAAAAGATAGAAGGAAAGAAATATCCAAGAGTTTTTTTGTTTTTAATCAATCCGTACTATATAGGAATTGATTTAAGAACAATGTGTCTTTCCTAATCATAAACAATAATAATAACTTAGATTCAAAGCGAAATGATATAATAAAATGCAGTTATACGACTAAAAATGAAAATAATGCAGGAAAACACATAATGCGTAACTGATTGATGTAATACTGTATAGTTATTAAAAGTGTTCTATTTATAATTCAGAATCATATATTGTCAGGGAGATGACAACTTAAATGACCCCTTTCCATCCTTCACCCGATAGCCTTGGTCACTCTCATTTCATCATTATAATTGAATCCACCGCCCTCCTCTCCCCCACCCTGATAACATGCCCCTTCCATGACTAGGCCAACGCGACACCATTGCCAAATATACCAAATTGTCAGTTAACAAGTTATTGAGGGTCGAGTTCATTTGACATCGGATCCGGTATATATACGTAGGAGAGTGGTTTCCCAAATGTCCTAAATCTATAACAAATCAGGATAATAATTATGCAAGTGGGTCATGAAACACGATGAACCAAACTTCTTCGAAACGACAATTTCTACATAACAGCTTTAAAAGACAGATTTAACGATAATGTTATCTTTTTATATAGGTTCATTATTATTATTACATTAATTTTTGTTTAATTACCACAAATCAGTGATTTTTTCCCCCATTTTCTTGCTCGTTTGTCAAAGAATTTGTTGTTCTCTTTCTATATTAATTATTCCGCCTACTTCAATATCTGAAGGTTCGAATACTCCAAAAGTGTGTTGACCTACATTCTTTGCTTCTATAAGAATGTGAATGGACAGGCATTCTATTTCTTGCATCAAAATAATGTATTTGCAATGTTAAAGAAGGGAAATTGGAGTGATTCCATTTTGCAATGTAGAATTATAATACTATGGTTTTTAAAAATAAAATTGCATAATTCATATTCTTGTGTGTTACAAAATTACGAACACGTATTTAGACTTTGAGTATATTGCATTGATTTATCAAACAATTCTATTTGCATAACTCTTTATGATTAATATTGCACACCTCACCGACTGGCAATAGTTGATAACAAATTATCACTGATTTTATTAAAGCCATCGTTTAACAATGTTAAATCTGAGATGCATGGCCCTACGTGTTATCAGTGTCTGTGATATGGTGTAATATTGAAGCCCTAACAAAATTGCGCTTCAAAATGATCATGAAGTGCCTCAAAAAAGTTAAGTTGAGTGACCGGTTTTACCATACTTATTTTCCCCAATAGACTGTAGTGTTATCAAAACCGTTAGAAAAACGAATCTTTAAATTTCGATTTCCAATCATAAATATCTAGATAATCAGACAAGCGATCGGCTTGTAAAAGTCATGCATGGGGTACCTGGCTGACCTAAAGGTTTGTAATTATCATTGCAGCATGAGCTAAATCCAGGATTTTGTTTCAGAATCTGAGACAAAGTTACCCGATCCCTTTAAAGATACTATGTCCCTTTTGCAGCCAACATCAAATTCTGTAGAACTTTGCAGAAATTATGAATATGTCATGTATGTCCTATCTGTGAAATTTAAACGTTAGCAGTGTCCTAATATTCAAATTATGCAAGGAAACCCGTTTACTTGCTAGACTTCACTGTCAGACACTATTGAGTGACTGACTGGCTTTTTCATCTTTGGTAATAACATACATAAAATGAGCTGTAAAGGGTACATGAGCATTTGTCTACATCAATAACCCACTTCTTGTAATGGCCAAAATTAAACTGATTGAATCTTTGCGCAGCATAAACGTACGACCATTCGGTACAATGGTCTGAAAAATCAGACTATTACTTACTGGCTCTATAGCTCCTAAGTCGATTCGACAACTAATAGTCGTTATTTTCCCACTTAAAGACATTTTCAAGCCCCCTTTTTTTAGGGAAGTTCTAAATTAGTATTGTCTTTCAAATGCCGTTGGAATTTAACCTTTTCATTTTTTGGCTTGCAAATGGGACATAGTACCTTTAAGCCTTATAACGCATAAGATATTTTAGTATAATAGATAGTGATTGTGATTGTGATTGTGATGGTTATTTTACCTGACTGCTGAGAAAGCATAAATGCTTGTAAGTAAGCAACCAGACGGACGACGGCTTTAGGTCCTCTCCGAGGGACCTGGTAGTGCGGATTAATGCCTTACCAAAGGGCACTAATACAGTTATTGAAATGGTTTCACAATCAATCGATTTCATAACTCCGGTTCTTCTGTGAGCAAAATCGCACATCTCACACGATGTGATTCGTGTACTTAGACTTTGGCCATTTTGATAGCTTAATAGCAATTAATACAATAATTGGGGTAAGATTTGACAAACACTTCATCCTTGTGAAATAAGTAAAAGACCTCCCAGATTGGCATTCAGTGATAGCGTGTATGACTAGACTTTGGGCATTAGATAAATTATCAAAAATAATTATAAATTTTCTTAAGATAAACCAGAGTGTGTGCAAAGCTCCCCTGGCTAAGCCAACTATACCATTTCGTGAATTATTTCTTTAACCCCCTTTGTTCCATACATTTTCATCAATACCGTTCCTTTAAAGATACTATGTCCCTTTTGTAGGCCAAAAAAATGAAAAGGTTAATTTCCAACGGCATTTAAAAGACAATCAAATACTCAGGGCCGATCATGTGGAATAATCTCTCAAATACCTTTAAATGTACCAAAAGTCTTTCAGTTTTTAAACGAACATATAAAAATCATCTTTTAAATCTATATTAATTTGCCTTCTCCCTTCCTCTCCCATTTATTATTCCTTTTCTCCATCCTTTTTGTTTTGTTATTGTAGTCGCTGTTGTTGTATTGTTAGTTACTTAGTTCATGTTCTTGTTAGATTTTACTATCATGTATTCACTTAAGGGATTGACCATAGAAAGGCCTGTAGGCCTATTGTCGATTCCACCATTATCTGTTATGTTATATTTATGTTATATTCTTGTCTGTGTTATTTGTCTTTTGATTGTTCTGTATTTTTATCAGATTGTGGAAATAAACTTGAATTGAATACTAATTTAGAACTTCCTTTAAAAAAGGGGGGCTTGAAAATGTCTTTAAGTGGGAAAATAACAACTATTAGTTGTCAAATCGACTTAGGAGCTATAGAGCCAGTAAGTAATAGTCTGATTTTTCAGACCATTGTACCGAATGGTCGTACGTTTTATGCTGCGCAAAGATTCAATCAGTTAAATTTTGGCCATAACAAGAAGTGGGTTATTGATGTAGACAAATGCTCATGTAACCTTTACATCTCATTTTATGTATGTTATTACCAAAGATGAAAAAAAGGCCAGTCAGTCACTTAATAGTGTCTGACAGTGAAGTCTAGCAAGTTAACAGGTTTCCTTGCATAATTTGAATATTAGGACAAACGTTTAAATTTCACAGAAAGGACATACATGACATATTCATAATTCCTGCAAAGTTCTACAGAATTTGATGTTGGCTGCAAAAGGGACATAGTATCTTTAAAACTATTTCTAATACTGTTTCGTTAATGAAAATCATAATAACTTTTCCTTATGAAGCATTGTACCAATTAAATGTACAACGTAACCGACCAAAGCGCTTATATACGGTATTATTAAACCGGTCACTGGATTCCGTTACGATTCTGCACTTTACAGTACCCACTCTCCACTCCCTTGGGGAGCATTCCCGTCAGTCGCCCTTTTGATATACAATTTCTTGAATAAAATTTCTTAAACCCGTTCCTTTATTACCACTCTTTAATACTATTTCTTACAGGATCTCTTAGATTTTCGAGAAATCAACTCAAGGGCAGATTAATTGCTCTTTTGTGTTGCATATAATTATATAGGCCCTAATGGTTAAGTCATGTCATTGTATAGTGTTTCGCTTCGTACTTCTTTAGTTGTTTGACCGGGATCAGAAAAAGCGGGGTTAAGCTTTTTGTAACGTGGGGCACAATTCCGTAAACATTTCTGAAAAGCCTCCCCGCCCCCCCCCAAAAAAAAGTGTTATCACATTTTTGAGGAAACAATAATTATTTGTACAAGATATTGAAAAACTCGTTTTCAGATCAAAACATATATGTGTATCTTTTTCAGAATGCTTAACTAAACAATTATTGATGATGATATAATGATTGCTTATATTGTTGAACACAATAAGCTTGTTGATCTGATTAAATTGTGAAGTTCCAAGACCTGTCTCTCTATATCTTTATCTCTCTCTCTCTCTCTATCTCTCTCTCTCTCTCTCTCTTCCTCTATTTCTCTCATTCTCTCGAGCCCCTTCTTCAGAGTGTCTCCTCATTTATCTATCTCCCCCTCACTCTCTTTATATATATAATTATATCTCTCTCTCCCTCTGTATCTCTCTCGTTCTCTCTATCCCTCTCCCCCTCATTCTCTCGAACCCCTTCTTCAGAGTGTCTCCTAATTTCTCTATTTTTTCCTCACTCTCTCTCTCTCTCTCTCTCTCTCTCTGTATCTCTCTCTTTCTCTCTATCTCTCTCCCTCTCATTCTCTCGAGCCCCTTCTTCCGAGTGTCTCCTTATCTCCCCTCACTCTCTTTATATCTCTCCATCTCTATCTCTGTTCCACACTTTCTTTCTATCCCTCCTTCCCCTACTCTTTCCTTCTCTCCTTCCCTTTCTGTTCATCGCAACTTCTTTTCATACTCCTTCATACCTTTCCATTCTTCTCTGCACGCTCATCAATAATAAAAACCATAAGTTTACAATTTCGGTTGATAAACGTTACTTTACGTCAAACCATCAGATTTTTTTCTTCTCATGACAATGATCATAAATATTCTTACATCACTCCATGTGAACTCTGTTGCATGCCTCTTGTTAAAAGTAAGTAAAAATGTTCTAAAACACATAAACCATTTTATATACAGCTAATCTATAAAATTAATAAAAAGGCAATAAAATTTTAGTTCAATTGCACAGCCTATAGAAATATTAAGAAAATGAACATACTACAAAACAGAATACGCATGATGGAAACAAAGTCAGAAAGGTAACGCCAGTGGCGGATCCAGGGTGGGGGCATGAGGGGCACGGGCCCTCACCCCTGGCAAAAAAGAAGAAGTAAAAAACAAAAATGGTAACCACAATTTTGCCTTTAAAAAAAGAAGAAGGCGGGCCCCAACCCCTGGCAAAAAAAGGAAAACAAAAAAGATGGTAACCACAATTTTACCTTTTTGCTCAAGGGGGGTTGAGTAAAAAAATAGTGCTCACTACCAGGTTGCTCACTACCCCCGCTTATTCGCCGCTATATTTTTCACGAATTGCCCCCTCGCTGCTGGCTGGACCCGCCCCTTGATAACGTAACATCCCTACCGCCCCTACCGCCCCCTACCGCCCCTCCCTCTTCCCTTTGACAGACCGACATTTACAAAAGCTTCACCGACAAAATAATGAAATAAATAATAATCACGATCACATCTACCTTAGAAAAGTCAACTCAGTGGCAAGTCAATACCCTATCGTATGTCCAATAGAAATCATGTTCGGATTACGTAATAATGTTCTCACATTTCAATAAGTGACGTACAAGACCATTGAAATTGCCTTAGGTTGATTTTTCGAAAGTAGTTGCGACCGTGTTAAAACAAAAGAGAGAAAAGAATAAAGTTCCAAAAGGCCTACGTGACCGATGGCCGTGAGACCGACAAAATCAACTTCCACGTTTTTTACACATGCCCATTTTCAAGTTATACCGTGTATTTGCACACATTATATTGATATATAACATGAAAAGTTTTAATTTACATTGCAAAGGGGCTTTACTTATGAAAAAGAAATTTAAAAAACTGCGCTTTATTATGTGACCGGCAAGTTTAAAAGGACTATGTAAACTATCTTCAAAGAAAACTGTAAATTCATATGTCATAAATACCTCCTTTATCTAAGTATTTATATTGTTTAAAATGAGTAGCAACCAACGTCCGTTAAAAAAAGGCCTAGTATATGTATTTCGTTATTGCTTTATACCTCGTGTTCAAACATTATTATGGCGAGTACATTTCTATTACGCACTAATCTAATAAAATATTCTTTAACGTTGACGAGAAACGTATATTTGGTATTTCAGAGAAAAGGCCAGCGAAAAGAAGTATTGCTTTAAAAATACACACATGCATTTGGAACAGTTTTAAAATTCAAAGCGATCAATATTAAGAAATACATTATTTTACAAGAAGAATTAAGTACCGGTACAGGCAACTGTTGTTTTTTTTAGTGCTCTATTTTCTCACATACACATAGGGCTACACTAAATGGATTAATTTGTCAAAGAACTTATATTATTTCAGTGACGAAATGGGTGTTTGAAATAAAAGTTTAAATCTGACATCCTCAATTTCAACCTTTACAGCCTGTTGCAGATCCATTGATTTGGTTATGGGGATGCACGGCTCTTAAAATTCTGTTGAGCTAAAAAGGGAGGGTCCGCACACTCATCTCCCTAAAATCTGTGACAAGCAAAACATGAAGGCGGTTTTCAAATTTGGTCCTGGGCACACGCCATCTCGACGGCACATTTGTTTCAAAATAATGGCAAATGGGCACGTCCCAACCCACCCCCTCACCCCGGACAAGCCACTAATTTTACTATCAACTATTTATATTGTACAAATAAACGAACTTCAACGAACACGCCCGCGGGTTCGAAGAGAAGTTTGAGTAGGAATCCGCCAATGACTACGTCGTGAAAGTCAGTGGAAGCTTTTTCGATACCTACAATGACCACGACGAAAACGACGACGAAGAGTGGTGATAGTGATCGGGAAAGATCGAGAAAGTTCGGGAGGATCGACGGACCCTAGACCGCGTGGCGTGATGGTTGATCGGATAAAATCTAGTAAGGATTCGTCGATGTCCACAAAATAATGTTGTTGGTATGTTCTTTGACATCGACAAAATAAATCGATCTCAAAGCAAAATGGTGACTGAAAGGGGGGTACATAGGGATCCGTCGATGATTTTCTAATGAATATCAAGTTGGATCTTTCTTTCCATGCTGACAATAACCTCGACTTCGCGGCATGATCGTTTGAGTGTCACATGACACCAAACATTCAGTAGGGATCTGTCGCCTACTACGTAACTGATGCGATTTGTATTTTCCTTGACATCGAAAACAAAATCGGCCTCGAGGCAAGATTGTGATCGAAAAACTTTTCAGTCGGAATCCGACAACGACGTCGATACACCCGGGGTGCATCATCGTCATCGACCCCGTTCGACGTCGAAGCATGATGGTGGTCGTGTTGTCATCGACAACAGCCTGACTTTTCATGCTCCTCCTCGAGTTTGATACTCTTCGCTCTTGAGCTGGCACAGGGGTTGAGCTTAGGATACTGAAAAGTAAAGAAAGAAAGAAGAGAAAAGTGTGATGAGACCATGTTAACACGAATACAAGATGGTATACCGCAATAGATATTTGTTTTGTTGGGGTGTATATATACATAAGACAAGCACCCGAACTAGCAACCTAATAAATAAAAAAAGGTACCAGATAAAGTAAATAGTTCCCCCTCCAAAAAAAAAAAAATAATAATAATACTTCAATGTGTTTGTGACTTTGCAAGGCAGAGGTGTAGGACAGAAGATATTGTAAATCTCTTCAAAGACAATGAAAAGAAAATTGTGTTTGAAATGATCAATCTTTACTCACCAAGCACAATTAATTCATTTCCGTTCGAACATCCAATCCACCACCCACTCGTCTACCAGTGCTGCTATCAGAATAAGCGATCATAGCATTTTTCTTAGTTCTCCTTTTTAATTTTATGTTAATTGTAAATAGATAAAAGAGACGCGATGTATGATTATATACTTACCGTATATGTCAGGATTTGATTGGCAAGTGTATGAAAGGCATCGAAGACAAGGTGATTCTCTCGAGCGCTGACCTCTAAGTAGGGACATCCAAGGCACATTGCAAGCTAAAGAGAAAATTGAGCATTTCGATTATATTCTTTTATTCCAAGAGACCATCGCATTATAGGTGATCATCAAACACAAAAGAGCATTATCAGGGACCCGTTTCACAAAGCCTTTTTACAATGACAAATGACGAGAATCAGTGACAAATCTGCTGATAACCAATCAGAAGCGAGGATTTCACTAGCTTATAACAAAAACTGTCATTTGTAACTGATGACAAGTTTTGTGAAACGACCCCCAGATCATTACGAAGCAGGGCGCCGTAATACAGAGGTTTGCAATCAATTGCAAATTTGAAATAACGATTCTGATTGGTTAATGGTCAGCCTTCTTAACAGTATGTGCATGAAACGATGATCTTGATTGGCCACTACCATTTTGCAATTGATTGCAAACTTTTGTGTTACGGGGCCGTGACAGAACTCATTTGTAGTCGAATGGTAAAATCAGTGGGATAAAGAGTGTGCAGTGATTGAGAAGGCGAGTCCGGTCATGGATGATAAAAATGCGAGGTAGCAAAGCGACCAAACGAGGTTAGGAGGAACGTGATCATCTTCTTCTGTCGTTCCCATTTCCCCTCTTCCTTCCTATCCATCTATTTTTTTAAATAAGAAGGATTTTTTTTTTAATGCGGGAAGATGAAGGAGATAGAAGTGACGGAGATATACAGTGTGTGGTGACAGTAAATTGCGGAAAATGACTGACTGACAGACAAACCCATAATGTGGGGAGGAGAAGAAGAAGAAGAAGAAGAAGAAGAAGAAGAAGAAGAAGAAGAAGAAGAAGAAGAAGAAGAAGAAGAAGAAGAAAAAGAAGAAGAAGAAGAAGAAAAGGAAAGAGAAGAAGAGATTTACTCTACAAAAGACACAAGTGCACTTAAAAGCTTCATTTTTTATTTCTTTTTTACTGTCTAACCATGAGATTATCGCATGTCAATGTTGTTCTATTCACTTTTTCGCTCGATACCCCCTCTACGTTCTAAATCATTCTGAGAAAACCGACTGGAGAAAAGTCCCCTCAACACACATAATTAGGCAATCATATATATATAAGGAGACGCGACATGGGGAGGGATGCTTACCTCGTGACCATTTTCTATGCTGACTTCACGCCAATCAGCAAGGTCCACTTTGTTGCCCAGCACCATCCATACTGCTTCCGGGTCAGCATACTAAAGGAGAAAAAAAAAATCACAAAATGAAGAAAAACAGACTAACAGATCCAAATAAGAGTTCGGTTTACATTAAAATGCCGTTAATTGTGTGACAACTGTGAAAATCGCAAAATCTATGGCTGACATAATCACCTATTGAAGTGATTTTAATTGGTGACTGTATGAGTTTTCTTCCAAAATACAATAGTTTACACCGATAATGATATTTCTTAAAATATTACCTTTTTTCGAGACAACATCGAAAATATCTTTATACATTTTTTTTCTTCATTAAAAAAAAAAATGTTTTGAGTGATTCTCTTCGACCAACTTCGTTACTAAAAAGTATGCGGTCATAATTCCCCCAAAATCGGTGCTGTCGGGACCTTCGGCGACGTAGGCCACGTGTGTGCGTGTGTGTGTGTGTGTGTGTGTGTGTGAGGGGGGGGTCATATTCATTTAACATGTCACTGTCAATAACTGCTCTGTAAATTCTGTTAATGTGTTCCTTCTCTTGCCGTTCAGGAACAGTGTATGTGATATTAGAATGCAGTTTTTGCATTCCTTTTATGATGAGGATTTAAAATAAAATACCATGATATAAAATACATAAAGAAATTGGCATAATAAGGTTGTATTCAATCAATGTGATCCTATGATATTTCTAAAGGTCATGAAAGCCATTGCTTAATATTTTCAGTGCAACGTTCTCTAACCCATGTAAACAATATTATACATGCATTTGCACGTAACGTCAATTTTCAATCGGTATTTATCAGTAGGAATGCAGGTTGCGTGATAATATTCATATCGATATGATTACATCTTTACGTGTATGAACAAAGTCCATATACAAGGGAATCAACTGAAGCATATACAGGCATAATTTCGTAGGGAAGAGGGGGGGGGGACGTTTTTACCCCAAATAGCAACTTTCCTACTTGAATATTGCGAGTTAGGCAACAAGGTGAGCGAACATTTTGAGTTTTTGACTGAAACGTTATGATGTTGACAATAATCTTGTCATCAAAATATACAAATTTATGATATAAAAATTACAAATATATCACTTCGTTGCCCGAATATAAGATAGATAGTTGTCCGATTATGAGGCGACTTCCTGAACATTGGTAATCAAACATTATCGGGGGGGGGGTGGCTGCACCCCCATCCCCATCACCACCCCCATCCCTAACCCTATCCATCGCCTCGCACGTACATGGCTATCAGCATTTTAGCGAGGAAAAATGTTGATAGCCATGTACGTGCGAGGCGATGGGTAGGGTTAGGGATGGGGAGATAAAAAGTATTGCGATCAATGTAGGTCATTATCATCTCTGTATTATTTTCCCCGAAGGGGTATGTGTTAGTACGTATATTTTGCTGTTTATTGTAATTTTGACATTTGGACTCAATATTATCTTTGTTACACTATATGTTGATTTTTGTTATCATTAGTCAAAAGAAAATTGCGAATGACCCCACATGTTTGGAGTACAATCAGCAGATCAGGAAACTGGAATTTGAATTTATTTCAACATAGAGGCGTAGATCCACTTTTAGGGTCCGGTCTGAGAGGGGTGGGGGAAGGGGCGTAAACATTAAAGATCTGGTCGTACGATTTAATTATGAACAAAACCATTTGGAAGCGATTGAAAAAGGTTGATCAAGTAGCATATAAGTACTGGTGTATAATGTCAGGTTTTGGAATCATCAAAATGATAAGCAATTTGCCCAATCTTTATACTAAAAGTCACATGCACTGTACACAGAATTAGGTAGGCCTATATGGGACTACACAAACATGTGGCATGAGTTTATGGTCCACAACTTCTAGCTGTTACTTGTCGTATTTCGAAAACGAGGACATTTGCAGAGCCATCTGATCCTTTTTATATGAGTCTTCCACATTTAAATAAAAGAATGGAAAAGCTCACAAATTATTTGTCACCTTTCCCAGAACTCAACCTTCTCTTTAATCCGATTACCAACTGATCATCAACCATGCCCTGCACATGTCAACATGTTATACTGTTTTATTTTATGTTTGGAAGTAACATTTACATGAATTCGTGATTAATAGAGTCGACGATCGCCTAAATACCCCCCCCCCCACACCCACCCCCTCATGGATTGACGCCCTCGTCAAGCGTTTACAGTATACTGCTGCATATCTTGTTCAAACCCAATTATCTAAGGAAGTATGTGGTAACATAAACAACTTAGGAAGTCATATTATCTTAACTCTGTCAACATTCAACAGGTCGAAAAAATGAGTTGGCATAACACAAATAATGTTTTCCTTTAATAATTAATTGTTGAAAGATTCCATTCTCTTTTGGATATTCAAACAAGAAATGGCAGATATGAGTGCAACAATCAAATCGTAGCGATTTATCAGAAAACAAAAACACATAGAACTTGTCGTGACATCGCGCAACATCACACATTACCGACCTTATTATAGCACAGAATTTGATAGCTTGGTCATTGCACCATTTCCTCAAAATGGTACTATTTTATGTGAAATTGCCACTTGTTCATACCTGAATTGATTGCTAATCAATTACGAGGATTTAAATCAGAAAATGGCACATGCGTTAGGGCACAATTTCACCGGGGAGGGGGAGGGGATGGGTGGTGTCGTCACTTAGCCGAATATCAACTTCCCAGTTAAAATGTTGGAACAGTATTTTGTGGTGGAAATATAACTTATCATGTAAAAATATATACTATAGGATAAAAAAAAAAAAATATTCCTCGCTGCTTAAATAGGAGAAGACAGTTTCCCGAATATGAGATGACGATTGCCCGAATATTGGCGGTTTTCCACTCTCGGGGCAGCAGCCCCCCGTTACGCCTTTTGAGACGGACCTCTTACGTCACCTTCCAAACAGGGTCGCTTAATAGGCAAAGGCCAGAGGGTTGCCATTAACAAAAATCTTCAAGAGACTTTTCTTTCCTTTCTTTTCCTATTCATTTCTATTCTTTTCTTTTCTCTCTCTCTTTCTCACTTTTTTTTGGTGGGGAGGGGGACTTTGAATATTACCTCTATCGCCAAGGGGATCCAAACCTCCTTGAGGTGCTCGAAGGAGTCTCTTCTTGTGACGTCAAAGACCAGGACCACGCCCATGGCCCTGCGGTAGTACTGGCTGGTGATGGCGTGGTACCTCTCCTGGCCCGTCGTATCCCACAGCTGGAGTCGCACCTTGGTGGCCCCGCCCAACCTCAGCCTGGCTATGCTAAAATCAACACCTTTAAAACAAACGAAGAAATGTGGCGTCTTAATCAATGTTACAATAAATATATGATTACGATTATCAGAATATAGGCCTGATACAGGATATATCAGGGGAACAACAGCATACAGGTGTAATAATATCGATCTAGAATAGTTGTGTTGTCAGAAGGCACCCGAGACCAGTACCTCGGTCTTTGGGGCTTTCGGTCTCATGGACCGTCGGAATCATGACGTCATCTACCAGGACCACACCAATGGCCCACTGGGTGATGATGGCATGGTATATCTCCTGTCCCATGGTATCCTACATTTGTAGGCGTTATATAATAGTTCTAGGTGGTCTCGTCCATTGTCAGCTATGCTATGGTTAAGTCAACAACTGTGAAGCCAATTGATATGACGTCACATTGACATTATTAATACGTAATTACTATAATTAGCAATTACAATTACAATAAAAGCTATTTCAACTACCAGCTGTACAGACTCTGAAAAACCCAATCCTGGGTTTGAAGAAGAAAAAAGAACAGGCATGTTTGGCGTATTTTTGCCTCACCTCCCTGGTCACAACAAGGTGACATTAGATTATAAAATCATAACAACACAATAGTAACAACAGTATGAATTCAAAACAAAGGTAATAAAATACCTGTAAAGACGGTCATAGGTTTCTTAATAAAAAAATCAACGCTTTTACAATTCAGTCCTCTGCGCATGTCCATAATTAACATTGACATACATGATTATGTATACAGTTCGTAACAGTATTAAGAAATTAACATTTTACTGGGTAAATTTCAACCCAGCCCCAGACACACACACTTTGTGCTGGGTAATGCATTACTGAGTAATTAGTTAACCTATTTTCCTCAAAACATGCTAGTGCAAGTTCACTTTCAAGATAATATTGGGGTATTTATGAGTGTAGGGAGGGAAAAAGCTCATGTACCACGCTCGCAAAGACTTTCGAAACATCAAACTAATTTGACAGTTTGAACATAATTGAAGGTAAGACTATTTCTATGTGACATGTGAAAATGAGAGGCTTATTTTTGTATGATAATCAATGGCGTAGCCTCGCCCCAGACAATGAGGTTAATCAATACCAGTACCCCCGCTCACCCGATGTCTGTACCCCGGACCTCATTGTCTGGGGCGAGGCTACGCCATTGATTAAGATACAGGCCTGAAAATAAGCCTCTCATTTTCACATGTCACATAGAAATAATCTTATCTTCAATTATGTTCAAACTGTCAAATTTGTTTGATTGTCAATAATGTAACTTAACTATTGCAATGTTTATAATATTGTTTCCAGATGTAATATCCTCCAGTTTGTTATATATATATTTTTTAAAATTTCAACTAGAACAAATAATAATGATAATATATATATATATATATATATATGGATACTAGTACATATAAAATATTATCGGCAGTCGTGGTGCATGTTGCAAAATTTACCTATTGAATTTCATGTATTAACATGTTTTCCATATGCTTTCATAAGAGAACAAACAAATACTCAAAACTATGCGCAAATATTGATAGAAAATTGGAGATTCCATTTTTCAAGAGTAAACAACAACTAGAATGGTTGCCAAAGGACAATCAAACAAACGATTGTTTATTTAAAATTCTCGTGGTCAGATAAGCAAACAAAGAACGACCCCACATTGTGAAATAACAACAGTTCTATGCAAAGCCAAAGAAAGGCAATATTATGTATAAAAGAACTTGGTGTACAGGTCCATTCATATACTATTGTGTGCACTAATATGGAAATAAGGTTGGTTACGGAAAGGGAAAAGAAAATACTTGACAATCTCATATTTCAAGTGGTTTAAGAAGCCTGGATTTTACATCATAATTAAAAAAATTACTGTTAAACGAGACACAGCGCATGATATACATGCATCATACTACGATAACATACATTTAAAGGTAACTTGGTATGCAAGCAATGCAAATTGTGTCGGAGATCATATATTTCGTTAAAAAAAAACTATAAAAAACGGTTGTACATCTTAATGCGTTTTGAAATGTCTAGTGGACAATTTATTAAAGCCCTTCTAAATTGTTGGGAACCCCACATTCGCTAAAAAAGAATGATGGCAAAATTTATCTTAAATTGTGTAATGATGTGAAAGATGCTGTCATTTAACACCCAACCAAGCAAGGATGTTTTAAAACAAATGTGTTTGAAGACGAATATTGATGAAAGAATACAAAACTTGGGTTTTGTGTTGTACGCAGAAAACCTATATTGTGTATTCTATTATCAATATTCATCTTCAAACAATTTTTTTCCTGAAAATCCTTGCAGAAGTCAGTGTTAGATGACATCCTCTTTCACTTCATTATACAATTGAAGTGAATTTTTGCCATCAAATTTGTTGGGCTCCCAACACTAGTTTAGAGAGGCTTTAATGTATGTAGTGCAGTGTACTCAATCCTCTCATAAACTATTTTGTACAACATACTGCAATCTTTTGAATTGTCATAATGGCGCGTGGTCTCTATTCTTGTTATATAATAGGTGATGGAATCGGACCGTGAACCCATGTCTTTTCAAATGTGAGGATCATCACGCTTGAAGAGTTTAACCGTGGGAATAGAAATCTTTTATAAGCAGTTACATTCTAATGGAATAATGCCACTGTGAAGAAAACACAAAAAGGGCTAGTTACAAGGGAAAAGTGTATGGTTGATTTGTTACGGGAGAAATTTAGACAATATCTGAATGAATCACAACCACTGTGCTATTAAAGATATCGGTGGACCTATGATTCTCTAACATAAGTCGCTGACAAGCAAGTAAATAAATTGATTACATTTGAGAGTACATACGTCTCCAAATATTGGTATAAAAAGTATTTTATTCGCGGCATGTAGTGGCGATGGATGCTGCTGCTGATGACGGTGGTGATGGTATGGTGGTGATGGTATGGTGGTGATGTTGATGGTGGTGGTGATGGTGGTGGTGGTGGTTGTGGTGGTGATGATGATGGTGATGGTGATGTTGGTAGTGATAGTGATGGTAATGATGGTGGTGGTGGCGGTGATGGTGATAGTGAAGTTAATGGCGGTGATAGTGGTGCATGGTGGTGACGATTATGTAGGTAGTGATAGTGATGGTAATGATGGTGGTGCTGGTGTTAATGATGGTGGTGGTGGTGTTGGTGGTGATGATGATGATAGTGGTGGTGGTGGTGGTGGTGGTGTTGATGGTGGTTGCGGTAATGATGCTGATGATGCTGATGATGATGATGGTATCGGTGATGATGATGATGATAGTAGTAGTGTTGGTGGTGGTGGTGGTTATTACGACAGTATCTCCGTAAGTTGACAAAAAATAAAAGTGGTAATAATGTATATTCCCACCTACCTGTAGTTACGATGGGTTTATCATCAAAGCTCCCTTCTGCACATCGAGTTACCAGGGAGGACTTTCCCGTCGCGATATCTCCTATCAAAATGGCGGACAGGAGCAAATCATCAAACATAGAAGCCATATCCCAGCAAGGGAACCGAGAAAAACTATCAGCTCCTTGCCATGGTCCAATACATCCAAAACGATGTCAGGATTAACCAACCTTCCACAAAATGATATCCACTGTTTAAAGTTATATCGGTGATGACACAGTCAAAAGCAACTAGAGATTTGCCGAGGTCAAGACAGAAGTGTCAAAAATATTATCAGTCCCAACGAACGTTCATGTTATCACGATGACATCGACTATTCTATCGTGAATTGATCGCCATGTTCCGTGTTTGCATTCTATTCTACTCGACTCGATGCAAATTGTCTACAAAATGCGGAGATGCGCTTTAAAGCCGAACGATCAATATTGATATGACAAAACAAGACCTTGATAAAGGATAGATACGAATGGCTCGCCCTGTATGTGTGTAGTTCATGTAATCTCCATGCGTAGCTCTGTCTGGAAAAAGTTGACACTGCTAGCAGACGACACTACGAAATGTCGCGAAAGGGCGGGACGGCTGCGGCGTCGAAATTGTCCGAACCTATCGAGGTCAAGACATCAGAATTTGGTTAGATGGCCCGATCCTTGCCACAATCAGTGGTCGTAAATTAAATTGAACTTTTTAAAACTCGGCTGGTTGCTATAAGGTGAGCTTTAAAGGGAAGCAAAAGGGAAGCAAAATGTAAAATAATATCGACGTAGTCGTAAAATATCCTTGAGGATGTATACATACATGTATGTCATAAAAGTTGCTTGAACGGACTTCTTGAGCGTCAAGTGCTTTTTGTGGGGTTGACGACGTATCACATGGATGAGATCATTATCACGTTCTTAGCACACCTTTATGACGTCATCTCCTAATATGTTATCTCTCCTTTCCACATGAAAGAGAAAAAAGTGTGGATCGCAATGTTGTCTTTCGCACAATGTTAACATGGTTTAGGAGTTATTTCGAACTCGATATACTTTTCACCATCACGACCATGCAGGTACGCTAAGTTGTTGCCTCCTTTGAAGGATATGAACTCTTGTTTTGTATTGTCGCTTGAAGTTTATAAAATCATTTCATCGAAGAAGTCTACAAAGAGTTGCTGTTTGCCGCGTCTGTGATGATGATCGTGTTTGTACTTTCAAAAAGAATCTGCAAAGAGAAGAAAAACAGAAGAAAAACAGAAGAAGAAAAAAATATAGTTACAAGTATGAAACCAGACAAAATTACCCTTTTCTAATAAAACTACATGTACTAAGCGTGATTTTTTAAGTTCCGAAAGTCCCCGTTGATACCAAATAACTTCCCCAATCAGGACACTTACAAAAATATACGTTAAATGAATCGTTACGTGATGGCATTAATATCATGCTTGCACTCGTACCAATAAGGACAACGTGATTAAATGTCTCCTTAAACAGATCAAAAATATAAATCAGTCATATATACCAGCTGTTTCAATTTCTGATCATACTTTCCCATCGTTCTAGAACACCGAAGAATGCGGTAACACCTTTCAGAGAAGATCGGCTGATAGGGAAGGTCCATGTATAGCTTCACAATGCCAGGAAAAATGGCCTTTTCTACTTATTATAACCAAAACTTTGAATAATGACCACTAAGGTACCGAAAGATGCATCACTTTCATTCAGGTAATAAAGTTTCATGACTGTTCTGCCCTTAACCCTTCGCAACCCGTATAAGACGGGACTTCCTTCCACCGATGCGGTGCTAACTATAATGTTCCTTTCCAATTCGTCTGAGTGAATCATCTCTCCTCTTTTCGGAAAGCCGTGTTTAGGAAAACGGATGGACCAAGAATAATTTGAAGAGAGAAAAAAGATTAAGTTTATTCCATAAGATATCTGGAAGATTATGATTTTGATATTCATGGGTCAAAGGCCTTGAAACTGAATGGAAGCGAAAAGTAATTCGTGAAGTATTATTAAGCAGTTATGAGAAGGAAATGAATTGGCTTCTGCTATTTGGTTACCATGGTTACTTGTCGATAAGGACTATTGTAATGTAGTTTGTATTAATGTAACTGTCATTGTCGATCGACTTATCTGTGTGTGTGTGTGTGTGTGTGTGTGTGTTTGTGTGTCTCTCTCTCCTTCTCTCTCTCTCTCTCTCTCTCCCTCTTTTTCTTTCTGTCCCTCTTTCTCCCTCTCTCTCTCTCTCTCTCTCTCTCTCTCTCTCTCTCTCTCTCGTCTGATATAAAATTATGTATATCTATCCCCAAGATAGATTGATAATGAATTATACATTTATATATATATATTATACATACATTCCATACTCATACATATAATCATGCAGCATGTAATCTATTTTTCTGTTCAGTATATTTTACGGTGACCTGTCAAAGATCAACTATTTTACATTCCATAATGTACTCCCAAAGCCTTGACAATTTACCACGTTGTTAACACTCAATTATGCTACTCTTCACTTATGTATTTTTAGCGTATGGTAGGAATTCCAAAAAAAATTGTAGTAAATATGCGGGTAAGCAGTTTAGACAGTGGAAGAAGATATAATTAAGTAAATTAACATGTCTCCTGAAAACATATCGAGGAAAGTGGAGGGAAAAGGGGTACCCTACTCAGTAAAATTAAAAGTGATCTTCTTTCTTTTTCTTTATTTTTCCTTTTCCTCCCCATTCTCTTCCTCTTTATTCTTCTTCTTCGGCAGCTTTTCCTTTACTTGTTTTCATTTTCTTCCTTTTCTTCCTCTTCTTCCTCCTCTTCTTCTTCTTCTTCTTCTTCTTCTTCTTCTTCTTCTTCTCCTTCTTCTTCTTCTGCTTCTTCTTCTTTTTATAATCATCACCATCATCACCATCATCATCATTATTATTATCATTATATATCATAACATAATACTCCCTTAAAATGCACAGGGGTGGGGCTAGCTAATGGACGTTCCATTATAGCATTGAGCTATATTTAGATATTTTAAGTACCATGTTAGGTTAAAAGTAATATACCAGTAGTAGTTGGCGTGATCTGAATATCTTGAAAGCCACTATGATGTTGCCGAAAAATTGAATTAATAGCTTATCATTTAGGTCAGATTTTTTCGAGAAATGTCTGAGTAATTTATTACCTACCCGTATATAAGGACAATTCGTGTTCATTGTGCACAATATACATGTAGGACCTCAATTCACCTATTTATAACCCAGTGAGAAACAGAGGATATGATTAAATAATTAAGATGTCAGGTAATTGATTTGTATGTCCTACATGTATAAACAGCTACTTTCAATACCATTGGTAAATTGATATTTTGTTTGTATTTGTTGTTTTCGGTATCTCCTCCTATGAAATTCATGGACCTCATTTTGTTTGCTCTGTTATGTCTTTTTTTGTACAGTTTAGACTGTTTAATCCTTTGTCAGGCTTTGTGATACGGTGTTGTCTCGAAAGGCTAATGATATTGCTGTTCCCCTCTAAGTTTAAATTGTTTTAAAATATGCATTTGTCATATCTTTAGTTGTTTAACTCGTTATGCTTGTTTGTTGTTGTTGTTTTTTTTTTAAATACTTTTAATGGAACGAGAGTACAAAAACTTGTCCTCAAACTGGGTAATTACAAACTATGAATTCTTAGAGAATGAAACAATAATTTATTTGAATGGTCAAGATTTTACATGCCTACATGTGAAAATGGGACATTTTTTTTCTTTCTAGAAAACGTAAAAATAGTGGAGAAATGCGTAAACTTAGAATCGAGCGAGCAGTCCCAACCCACTTGCGTAACGCGCGGTCTCCATGTGCAAAGTGCTAAAATGTGAAGTTTAATAAGTTTTCGTCGTTTTTACAAGTATAAATTTCAAACAACCCATAAAAACTATTCGAACAACCCACCTACTGCAAACAGTTTAGAATCTATTTATCAGCAAATATTTCTCGAAATGCAAGTCTATGGCTTACTTCGTTCCATCGGATTTTTGCGTCGGGTCGGGTTGTCGGGTTACAAGACCTTCCGTGCAAACATGCCCCTGTATTCATGGAAGGTCGAATACTTCACGTTGTGAGGCTACATTATATTTTGTGAAAAACATGTCCCCATATTTACGAAAGGTCGGGTAAATTGAATGAAAATAATCACAACTTTTTTCAAAGATGGTCCTTGAAATACACGAGATAAGGCTAATGTATTTTACATGTATTTCTCAAACGTTACACCCGATAGTTCGGGAATTAGGGCTAATTATTATTCACGAAAGTTCGTGTATTAAACCCGAAGACGCGAAGACCCGATGGATCGAAGTAAGTCCAACTTCTATTGTTCGAAGACTGAACAGTGGCGTGGCGTACATAATAGATCCAGCCATTGGATGGGCACTGGTCTTACTAGTTGATTAAAATGCTTGTTTTGAGAAGAAAAAAAAAAGACTATCGCCTGGGGTGTGGAAGGGGTCTTATATTCTTCTTCTTTTCAGGTTCACCCCCTTCCTACTCCCCCTCCCTCCCCTGTTATCCCGATTCGATTGGGACACGGGCCCCCTCCCCACCCCCCCCCCCCAAAAAAAGGGTACTTACGCAACTGACCGAAACTTCAGACATGTTTAGATAAGCTTTAAATTGTTACTATAGATTATAGTAGTATATAACGGATGCATGGACATAGATACCACTGAGTGTTTTCCCATGGTTTTACAACACTATAAAAGTAAAAACCCTTTAATCTTTTCGGCTTTCAATATACTTTACTATTTTAATGAGGCTTGCTTTCAGTACAATTTGTCGGTGATAAACCAAATGCATTTGTATCGGACTAACTGAAACCAATTAAAGAACTTGCACAAGATCCAATTTTTAACAGCAATCAACATTCAATACATATAAATAAGTGGTAACAAATACATGTACATTTATGTCCGAATCTAACTAAAACCTGTTTGTATAAAACGTTGTTATTTTGATGAAAAAGATAGACGAAGGAGAAGAAAGATGAAGAAGAAGAAGAAGAAGAAGACGGAAAAAACATTATCAACGCGGAAAAGAATTCAAGGAGAAAATTCCAACAAATACTCCGCTACCATAATGGCTTCCTAGATTCTGGCAACTATCTTCAATTTAGCTTCAATGCCATTTCATAATACGGCTAAAATGATTCCCCCAGGTCACTGAGCACCAGATACATTTGTATCAACATAGTTTCAAAAGAATTAGAGACCCTTGTTTTCTTGTAAGGAACATGTCACCACGTAAATGTATAACTACATTGAATTTTCATTCATTATTTCGGAAGAAGTTGACTATTACTGTAGCCTCATACTAATTACGTCTGCACACCACCTTAGTTTAATTGATTTTTTTTTTATTGATTTTTTTTTTATTTTATTTTTTTTTTTGGGGGGGGGGAGGGTTCGTTGTTTTTTGGTTTTTGTTTTTCTTGTCCCTATCTTCCATTTTTTTTCATCTGCCAATAGTCAATCTTATTTCCCAACGCCTCTGCACTAATGTCATGGTTATATATAACCATGTCATTTTTTTGACATCAATATAATTATTTTCATCAATATTATTATGATATGTAGTAGGCCGTATTAATTTCCTTCTTATTTTGCTCCCGTTTGTTCTCTTTCCCTAACAGCTAAGATGCATGGAATTATAAACCAACCCAGTATGTTTTATACCATACTGAAGATGTGAGGAAGATGAGAAATCATTAGCTGGCACAGATAGGGGTTTTATCAGGGATTTTGTAAAGGGCATCTCCAAAAATGGGGATGTCAAATTCAGAGGACACAAGAAGTCAAGAACACATTTAGGGACACACATTTTGTGAAACTTTGGTATATGCCAGTTATAAATTGTTTTATATAGAGATTGTTTGTGCCGACCCCCAAGTAAATCCGCCACTGACATGACGGAACACATTTAGTAGACATTATTAACACCACTTAATAGACCCTTGTAGGTTGCCATAGTAAGTTAGTAACGGACAACGTTCATAGTTGTCAACACCTCTGGATATGGGCGTGGCGAACAAGAGGGTTCAACTTCAAGACCTTCTTCTAAACATCATGTCTACAGTTCACCAATGTTAAATCGTATATCCCACGGCATTATATACATTATGGGATATTGAAAATAATTTCTGTGCAGTTCGGTTGTTATAGTGTATAAGAATAACATTTTCGGCGAGGAGTTTACTCGTAATTCTGAGAAAACTTGCCTATTAACTCCTGGACTCTTTCTAAGCAAAGTCTGTGATTTTGTCACGCATCTTTTACATATTACTTATATGATATGATTATGATAAGTCCATATCAATTTCGTTGTCCGACAGTCCGAGTATGATGTCTTTATATAGGTCTATATTATGTATGATTTTGTTGTATACACCGTTAGCTAACAATGCGGTTTCAGTTCTGTATGGCTTTGATTTTGGGCAAGTCTAATACCCCAAACGTTTACCAATTATTGTAGTGTATATTATGGAAATATGAACATCATTGTTTGTCTGATTCAAGCTCTATAGTAGGGCTATCAGCTTAAACTGAAATCTTAACCCGTTCCTTCCGGGAACCTGCTATACCAGGTTCCCGTGGAGCGCACTCACAGACGGGAACCTGGTATACCAGGTTCCCATAATAGGCAGGTAAATGACGTCTTTACAAGCCTAAAATTGCTTTTCCTGCCACTAATTCACTAAAATAGTTGATTTGAGTGTATTTCCAAAGTATATACTATCATTATCCATTGCTCCTGTTTTGTGTACTTTCATATTATTCACTATATTTGTACTTTTTCATAAACATGTCAAGTTTTCTCTCACAAGAAATTCGTATAGCAGCGTATACAGCTCCGTGGTGTCTGTCCCATAGATATTGACTTTCGCTGAGACCTTTCCATACACAAATACTGATACTGCTGGTACTTCATTGGGAGCAGCGTAATCCGCGCTCGCCCTGTAGAAGCTTATGACGGCACGCACCCAAATACCTTACCTCCGCTCTTCTATTGTTGGAGTTTATAACCATGACAACGAACTTGACCCTCGGCCACGTTCATTGTTCCTCTTACGTAACTCTTACGTAACTGTAGGTGGGCCTAAGACATAACTCTTTTCGTATATTCTATATAGGTCTAAAATACGTTCAAATATTTCTCTGTCATTTTTATTTGTTTATACTTTGTCAATACTTACAAACTATAATTGTCAAAATTTGCCAATACTTACGAACTATTACGTTTCCCTATCATCTTCCGCTCTAGAACCCTATTTTTGGTTTTATCTAGATTAGCTGTTGTGTCCTTTTATATTTTTTCTTGTCTCCCTCTTCAATATTTCTTCTGTTTTTGTAGGGTGGTTATGCTATTTCTTTTATAAATAAAAGAGAAAGTTTTATTCTTTCACTTATAATGTTGTCCACCGTCTTTTAGATAACCCTTTTGTGCTAAAGTATATAATGTCCGATGTATATTATTTCTGTCAATAACATATAATGAACGTATCATTTTATTTTGATGCAACAGAGATTTACATACCAAATCAATACTTTTACTTTCTATAATTTGTGTACAGTAACATTCTTCTCATTTCGACATTATCAGCCGCTCGTTCTCTATTTTCGTCCCCTATAATAAATATAAGGTATAATGTGTACATCATTAGGGATATGTTATAATAATTTATCTCAAGGAAGGGATGATGCCGGCATACAAGCAAATGGCTAAAACGACATTGACAGAAAGACAGAGATAGAAAGACAGACATACAGACAGACAGAGAGTGGGAGAGAGGGAGAGAGAGAGAGCGGGAGAGATAGAAAGTTGGACGTAGTATGTACTGTATTTATTATTATGATAATTGTCTCTCCGATCACCCCCCAGCTCTGATTTTTTTCTTAAGTTACTTTCTTTTTTGTTTGTTTATATCTGTCCGACGTAAATAAGTACCGTCAATATAGCATAATAAAATTTTTTTCCTTCGTATCATTTTGATGCAACAGAGATTTACATTCAAAAGTTTTACTGTTTTTAATTACTGTACAGTAATATTCTTCTCATTTTGAAATCATCAGGCGCTCGTTCTGTGTTTTCCTTCTCCATATCGAGGTTATGGTATAATAATTTATCTCAAGATCGAAATAAATACTTTCAGAATAAAAGCAAATAGCGGAACGGAAAACAGTACCAAAGATGGAGATGGAAAATATCGCTGAGAAAGCGAGTAAGAAAGCGGAAGAGAGCAAGAGACATACAGAGAGACAAACAATCATTACTCATGTCATCTGTTCGTCTGTGACATTTTACTAAATCATATTTTAATTATTCCTTTATCTTTCCATGACTGTTATATATTTGAATGAATATTTCAGATAGGGTCAAATTTGGTTTTAGGTTATAATATGAACAGCTATTTTTATTTAGGAGTACGTCGAAACGCGATCTCATTAAAAATCGCGGAACAGAAAACACTATGAGAGATGAAGATGGAAAACGACATTGAGAAAACGAAAGAGAGAGAAAGTTGGGCGTATTGTTATTTATTATTACCGCTATATATGCTATTTGTCTCTCCGATCAACCCCACCCGCTCTGGATTCCTCTCTAGTTTCCATTGTTTTATCATGATTTACATTCGAAAGTTTTACTTTTTATAATTATTGTATAGTAATATTCTTGTTATTTCGATTATAATCATGCGCTCGTTCCGTGTTTTTCTTCTCCACATCGAGGTTATGGTATAATAATTTGTTTCAAGATCGAAAGGAATACTTTCGGAATAAAAGCAAATAGCGGTACCAGAGATGAAGATGTAAAATGGCGCTGAGAAAGCGAGCAGGAGAGAGAGATAGAAAGAGAGAGAAATACAGGGAGAGAAAAAAGAGAGAGAGAGAGAAAAAGAAAGCGGGAAAGAGACAGAGAGACAAAGAAAGAGACAATCAGAGAGAGAAACAATCATTTCTTATGTCATCTTTTCGTCAGTGACATTTTACTAAATCACATTTGTATTATTCCTTTATCTTTCCTTGATTGTTATATATTTGAATTAACATTTCAGATAGGGTCAAATTCGGTACTACGTTATAATTATAATCAGCTATTTTTATTTAGGAGTACGTGGAAACGAGATCTCATTAAAATTTGCGGAACAGAAATCACTATGAGAGATGAAGATTGAAAACGACATTGAGAAAACAGAGAGAGAGAGAGAAAGTTGTGCGTATTGTCATTTATTATTATGCTATTTGTCTCTCCGATCAACCCCACCCGCTCTGGATTCCTCTTTAGTTTCCATTTATCATGATTTACGTTCAAAGGTTTTACTTTTTATAATTATTGTACAGTAATATTCTTCTTATTTCGATATCATCAGGCGCTCGTTCTATGTTTTTCTTCTTCATATCGAGGTTATGGTATAATAATTTATCTCGAGATCGAATGGAATACTTTCGGAATAAAAGCAAATAGCGGAACGGAAAACAGTGCCAGAGATGAAGATGGAAAATGGCACTGATAAAGCGTGCGAGAGAGAGAGAGAGAGAAACAATAATTTCTCACAATCATCTGTTTGTTTGTGACATTTTGCTTCATCACATCTTCTTGTTCATTCCTTTATCTTGCATGATTGTATATCTTTGAATGATTATTCCAAATAGGGTAAACTTTGGTTCTATGTTATTTGTTTATTAACAATTTTTATTTAGGATTACGTCGGAACGTGATCCCGTTAACATTCTTTGAAAACAGTAACGACAACTGCAAAACAAGAAGACCCCCGAAAAACAGGGTTATTTGAACCCGATATACATGTAGTATACATGGATCATCAATGCTGTATGTCAGCATCCCATTACCTTATTTCCGCTCTTCTATTGTTGGAGTTTATAACCATGACAACGACCTTGACCCTCGTATGGCGCGCCGTTTGACCAATAATTCAGATAAACACTGTTTATCGCCGATAAACACTGTTTATCGTCGAAAAACACTGTTTATCGAGCGATAAACACAGTTTTTCTCGATAAACAATGTTTATCGCCGATAAACAGTGTTTATCGCCGATAAACAGTGTTTATCGAGAGAAACTGTGTTTATCAGTCGATAAATAGTGTTTATCGCCGATAAACAGTGTTTATCGAGAGAAACTGTGTTTATCAGTCGATAAACAGTGTTTATCAGCGATAAACAATGTTCAAGTATCTGATTTATTTGGCAAATGGAGCGCACTCGTAGGCCTACTCGAGATCAGAGCCGTATGCACTACTCCGCACGTTAGTCAGGTGGATTAGTGAAATTACCGTTACTTAATTGCCTGATAAAAGCACCATTTTTGGTACAGGGTTTCCTTAGGACCTACTCAACGATATTAGGCTAGGAGCCCCGGCAAAAATTTTAATTTAAGGCTCGGGGCGGGGCGTCTTTTGGAGCTCTAAATAATTGTATAACATTGATTTGTTGTTGTACAAATGCCATTTTTGGTACAGGGCTTCCTTAGGACCTACTGAACGATATTAGGTAGGAGTCCCCGGCAAGAATATCATATAGGGGTGTGGGGCGGGGCGTCGCCTCGTAGCCCACAAATAATTTATAATTACGGTAATATAACATTGAGTTTTTGTTGTACAAACGCCATTTTTGGTACAGGGCTTCTTTAGGACCTGCTGAATGATGGTAGGGTAGGAGCCCCCGGCATTACTATTCATATATGTGTGATTGGAGGCCCCATGGCATTTGTACAACAAAACTCAATGGTATATTACCTTATGAATTATTTGTGGACTACGAGGCGATGCCCTGCCCCACACCCTTATATGATATTCGTGCCGGGGCTCCTACCCTAATATATTTCAGTAGGTCCTAAAGAAGCCCTGCACCAAAAATGGCATTTGTATAACAACAAATCAATGTTATAACATTATTGGGGGCTCCAAAAATACGCCCCGCCCCCACATCCTTAAATTTAATTTTTTTTTTTGCCGGGGCTCCTAGCCTAATATCATTTAGTAGGTCCTAAGAAAGCCCTGTACCAAAAAAGGTGCTTTTATCCGGCAAGTAACGGTAATTTTACTAAGCCACCTGACTAAGAATCATTTCAGCGATATTAGTGATTATATTCGCTATGATTGAAAGAGATAGAGAGAGCATAGCCCGGGTTCAAATTCAGTATTCGTTAAATTATTAAACCCGGTGCTCATGATCATTTATATGCCATGTTATTGTAATGCAACGCTACACACAAATAGTACCAGATTGCCGTGTATTGTCTTCAAATATTGTTCAAATAGAATTGTAGAGACGATGAACAAATAAGAATAATAATGCAAGGTCGTTAGTCATGAGAATGTCAACTTCTATCTCTCTCAGCATAATAGTCCGAACAATAGAATGAACCGAGAGGAAGCAACTGAAATTTCTTAACAACGGAAACTTCTCCAATGGAGCCTAACATTAGATTTGTTTTCCCATTCAAATAGCAATTGTAAAGGCGGTGAAAAACAAAGGAATAATATTCCGTCGTTAATGGTGAGAATGTTCACGTCTATCTCTCTCAGCTAATTACGGCAAACAGTGGGCTAAACCAAGCGCAATCAACGAATTTGTCATGAGTCCTGAATTTTCAATTTGTTACTGCACGTCATAGTAGCATTAAAGAGTAAGAGTTGAAATCTGAAATGGATTTAGCGCCTTTTGGTTGAAAGTGTAAATTTCATATCAATATTTTCATGAAACAATGAATTCTGAGGGAAAATTTAGTGATTTAGATACACATGAGAGAGGTCTATTCAAATCGTGTAAAACATGCAATTTGGTGAAGAGTGGATTTAGTGCCTTTGGTTGCAAGCTTTTCATTTGCATCTGGCTCGAGTTTTGCTTGGGTATTTGGTACTGGAGGATGAACATGGACAAAATGTTTATATGATCGCATTATCTCTTATTAATTCTAGTTCCAATGTTTTCTGACTGTTTTCAAGACAATATCATGTTTGTCGAGCATAGTTCTATGTAGCTTGATGTCTCATGTTATTTTTAGGGAAAGCAAATTAAGCAACTATTATTCAATTTTAGCGATAATCGTTCGCCATTGCTACTCTTTAATGCTACTATGACGTGCAGTAACAAATTGAAATTTCAGGACTCATGACAAATTCGTTTAACAGTTGATTGCGCTTGGTTGAGCCCACTGTTTGCCGTAATTAGCTGAGAGAGATAGACGTGAACATTCTCACCATTAACGACGGAATATTATTATTATTCCTTTGTTTTTCACCGCCTTTACAATGCTATTTGAATGGGAAAACAAATCTAATGTTAGGCTCCATTGGAGAAGTTTCCGTTGTTAAGAAATTTCAGTTGCTTCCTCTCGGTTCATTCTATTGTTCGGACTATTAGGCCAAAAAAAAAAAATCATTTGGTTGTCCTCGACCGCCCGCTCCTCATTTTCGGCCCGCTCGTATTTTTTTTTTTTTTTAAGATTTTTTTTTATTTTTTTTTAAAAGAATATACATCTATTTTGGAGCAATTTTAAACGCCAAACATACCATTGCAAGGATCAAAATGTGTCCGTCGCCAATTTGGTCCTTTTAGTACGCAATTATGTCTTTAATAGAGAAGAGGAGGGAGTTTTCGGCCGGGTGGCAGTTTTCGGTGGGTCCGTTGTATGCGTGGTAAAATCACTTTAAAATACATAGCATAATACACATATCACACACATACAAAACATATCAGAGTCACAGGAGAACCACATTTGCAATAGAAAATGTATCCTTAAATATCACAGTTTAGCGATGTAATCGGCAGTCCCGCTACCTGAATCTGAAAAATCGAATATCTTACGCGTGTCTGTAAGGAAGATGGGTACCAAAACCTGAGCTGTATTTCAAGTATTTTTCAGATTTAGATCACTATTTTTCGTGTATCGCAAGATCAATAGTGTCTCCCCGCACGTATTAAATCATTGAAGTCGGATCACCACACAGGGATAGTTTTTGGCGCCCCGAGCTCTGGCGTGGGATACCTGCTCCGGCCGCACGAACAAACGACGCGCGGGCGAACGAACGACGTGCGCGCTCCCTATAGACGTACGTACGTTTTACATACAGACGAAAACTGCCTCGCTATAGCCGAAAACTACCTCCGAAACAGCGAAAATGAAAATGAATATTGACATGGCAATTCATGATTTTTGGCCGAGATTCTTTTGTGTTTAAATAATAATAATATTGGCTTCATGATTTGAACAAAAAATGAAAATAAATAGGAAGAAATGAGTCCATATGAAGAAGAAAACAAATGGAGAAAAAAAAAAAAAATCCGCCCGCCCGCCCCTACTCCAGAAAAGCAATCGAGGACAACCAAACAACTTTTTTTTTTTGGCCTTAAGCTGAGAGAGATAGAAGTTGACATTCTCATGACTATTAAAACGACCTTGCATTATTATTCTTATTTGTTCATCGTGACATCGTCTCTACAATGCTATTTGAACAATATTTGAAGACAATAAACGGCAATCTGGTACTATTTGTGTGTAGCGTTGCATTACAATAACATGGCATATAATGATCATGAGCACCGGGTTTAATAATTTAACGAATACTGAATTTGAACCCGGGCTATGCTCTCTCTATCTCTTTCAATCATATAGCGAATATAATCACTAATATCGCTGAAATGATTCTTAGTCAGGTGGCTTAGTAAAATTACCGTTACTTGCCGGATAAAAGCACCATTTTGGTACAGGGTTTCCTTAGGACCTACTAAATGATATTAGGCTAGGAGCCCCGGCAAAAAAACAAAACATCAATTTAAGGGTGTGGGGGCGGGGCGTATTTTGGAGCCCCCAATAATGTTATAACATTGCTTTGTTGTTATACAAATGCCATTTTGGTGCAGGGCTTCCTTAGGACCTACTGAAAGATATTAGGTAGGAGCCCCCGGCACGAATATCATATAAGGGTGTGGGGCGGGGGCATCGCCTCGTAGTCCACAAATAATTTATAAGGTAATATACCATTGAGTTTTTGTTGTACAAATGCCATGGGGCCTCCAATCACACATATATGAATAGTGATGCCGGGGGCTCCTATCCTACCATCATTCAGCAGGTCTTAAAGAAGCCCTGTACCAAAAATGGCATTTGCACAACAACAAATCAATGTTATAAAATTATTTGGGGCTCCAAAGACGCCCTGCCCCACAGCCTTAAATTGAAATTTTGCCGGGGGCTCCTAGCCTAATATCGTTGAGTAGGTCCTAAGGAAACCCTGTACCAAAAATGGTGCTTTTATCAGGCAATTAAGTAACGGTAATTTCACTAAGCCACCTGACTAACGTGCGGAGTAATGCATACGGCTCTGATCTCGAGTAGGCCTACGAGTGCGCGCCATTTGCCAAATAAATCAGATACTTGAACATTGTTTATCGGCGATAAACACAGTTTCTCTCGATAAACACTGTTTATCGGCGATAAGCACTGTTTTTCGGCGATAAGCACTGTTTATCGACTGATAAACACAGTTTCTCTCGATAAACAGTGTTTATCGCTCGATAAACAGTGTTTTCCGAAGATAAACAGTGTTTATCGGCGATAAACAGTGTTTATCTGAATTATTGGTCAAACGGCGCGCCATACCCTCGGCCACGACCATTGTTCCTCTTACGTAACTTAGCTGTAGAGGTGGGCCAGATCTGCGCATGCGCAATGTTCCTGCTCGTCGAAGCCACTGGCCAGGCTTGAACGCACACGCATTGTACGGCCGCTGAACGCACGCACGGCAGCGAACTGGTCGAGTCTTTGTTTTTATTCTCGTTTGTGAGGCGGCTATCGGGCTGAATAATGTCGGAAGGAACGGGTTAAATACTTATGGTCGGTACGTATGGGACAAAATGGCTTCGACATGCATGCCCTTTTCCCTATAACCTATTTCCTGCTGACCTATGTACTGTTTAATGATATTTTTCAAACTAGACATTCTCGTGTGATAAGATCTTTGTTAATAATTTGTATGTGTTAGTGATTACATTAATGGAAAGGAATCATACACATTGTCGGCTAGAAGAATAAATTACATGTATTATGGGTTGGAAAAATGCTCCTCATTGCAAGAAATTGATCGCAAAAAATACCAGCAAAAAAATGAAAGAAATAATTATAGATGTGGGCTGCATGACCGCCCCGGCCCTATGCATGTGTGTCTTTACCGGATGCACCATACATTCGGCTATAAAGGCTAAACACGGATTTATAGCATGTCACTTCAATATTGAATAAGGTATGATATGAATTTTAATATTCATACAATTTATGGTAACCTGCGGTGTTGTATAAATAGTTATCGAACCACAATCGGATCGGTTTAGTAGTGCTGTACACACTGGTTATAAACCCTTTCTATTATATTATATTGGCAAAACTCGCTCATTGTCAAGTCCCATTGAGGATTCGGTGCTCAAGGGCACTGATGCATCATTAGGGGCAATGATGTTACTGTGAGGTGGATTAATGATATGCAAATTAACAAGGCTATATCGAATAGGGGGACGGTATGGGAAGGGTCCCATTGTCTTCTTTTCATCCCCCCCCCCAACCCATTTCTTTCTCTCTCCTTTTCTCTTGCTGGTTTCTTCTTTCTTTCTGTTTTCATTTGGGGCCATGGGAAGGGGTACGTACCCTTCATTCCCTAGCTCTTTAGCTACGCCACTGGTTACTATCCATTATGTTTTCAACTTTAGAAAAGCTCTGACATAATAAGAAATCACATCTCCTCCATATCCACAATTACATACTAAATTTCACAATTAACACGATTAAAATGTAGGCAATTTGTATAACATTTTACCCCTATTTTTCTTAATGTGCAAACACTAGGATGAATATATCACATAATCCGAACATGACTTCTATGAAAGTTCATTTCTTGAAAGTCTTTGCAATCGTGTTGAGAATGTCCACTTAGGTTGAAGCAATACATGCACCCCACCCATCTTGCGTCGGCGACATAACTTGTCGAAATATCCCAAAACTAATTCAAAAGTAATAGTGTTTCATTTGATGCTGTATATCAGTGTACTTTCGTGTAATTTAACTGTCAGTTGATCATCATCCTATACATGACAAGTATAGGCCTTTATTTTCAAGCGCTTTTATTCACTAGCCTATATTTACTAGCTAGCATATCTTTTGCTCTGATTCACAAATGGATACGTGTATCAAGTTCGCCCACCTAGCTCCGTCAGGTGTCCGCCAACTCGCGTCCTTGATATAAAGCATCGAAATATGACAAAACCCTTTCAAAAGCAATATGTTTTTGACTCACCTCCGTGTATTCCTGTGGAAATATCTCTGCCACTAAGTTAATCCTCATTTCAGCACTATGATAGTACTTCAACGTAATCTGTAAGTGCACTCCATGTGCTAGATGTGAAATACTATGGTTTTATTAGGACACGGGATATGCTCATGGTATCGTCTGGCCTCGGTGCATCGCGTCTAGTTTGCATTTCCAAACCCTATCTTTGTGTCGCAGGGGTTCAGAATACAATGTTCATGCACAAAGGTTTAATTTGGAGATGCTCTAGGAGGGCGTGTGCAGAAGTTCATGATTTAAAGGGAGCCTGTGATATTACGTTATTTGCCCCCTCTCCCCGCACACACACACTGTTTGTTTGTTTGTGTGTTGTTGCTGTTTTGTGTGTTTTTTTTTGCTTTTTTTCTGTTGTTGTTTTTTTCTTCATCATTTTCTTTTTAGCAAGTTAAATGTCATTAGATTGTTATGTTGGATCTGATTTGCTCATTACGTAAAACTATATTTGCTTGTACGTGTATTCTGCTTTGCACTTTTTACATGATTTTATGTGTGATAAAAAGTAAATGCTTTGTTTTATTATTCACAATAATACTTTATCTTCATGTGCTTTTATGTGTACAAAATTTCATTTCCACATGTTTAGGCATCCTTGACACTTAGCATATTAAAGTAATGTCTCAACATTTATACTCGCTTGCTGAATTGTGGACCTTAAAAATCCACAAAGGCATGCCACGAAGGATTTATATGTTTATTATAAAGCATCGGGATAGAAGGGTTACATCAATAAAAGTAATTATATCAGTGCAATAATATGGTCGGACATTTGTGGAAACATACTGAAAATTAGGTTCATAATTATATGCAAATCAAAATTATTTTTATTTTCAATTTGAATTTGTATTGGGCAAGAGACAGCTCCTTCCTCGACGACAATATTAACTTATTTATTCATTTATTCATTCATTCATTTATTCATTCATTCATTTATTCATTTATTCATTCATTCATTTATTCATTCATTCATTTATTCATTCATTCATTTATTCATTTATTCATTCATTCATCCATTCATTTATTCATTCATCATTTATTCATTTATTCATTCATTCATCCATTCATTTATTCATTCATTCATTTATTCATTCATTCATTCATTTATTCATTTATATATTTGTTTATTTATTTATTTATTTTATTTTGTTTTCCCCTTGGTTTTCCCAAAATAAAGTTGATACTGGGGAAAAAAGTTCCCCGAATTTCAGAAATTACAGAAATTTAAAAATGAAACTCGTTTATCTCATAAAAGTCTCTTCGAGTTTGTTTGTGTAGACTACTGTATTTTAATCCATGTATCATTCTAATCGGGAGCTACGGGTCAATACGCATCTATTCAAATTCAGATTGGCATAAGAATAAAAAAAGACGGCCTCTCTTTCGCTCTGATTGACTTTTATGTCAACCTTCTGGTTTAAAAAAAAACATGACCTGATAATCAATGGCACAAAAGCTGTTTATTCATCCGTTTCATGTGGGATACACAACCTTTGAGCTTCTTGTGAGTACGAGGTAAGACTTGATTAAAAGTGGTTATCTCATCAAATCAGCTCTCAAAAGAAAAAGGGCATCATCGGGGATCAACGGGTACCGCTTAGGCATTGTTGGCTGTATAGAGGGCGCAAGAAGCTATAAGTAGTGCAGTGGGGCTTTAAGAGGAAGTTGAGTTCTGGTAAAGATTAGCTTTCCCATTCTATTAACGTCAGTTTGGAATAAAGTCATAATTAAAAAAGGCTCTTTAAAGGATTATTCTTCAATTGCTTATATATTCTCTCTCTCTCTCTCTCTCTCCCTCACTCATTCCCCTTGCTCTCTCCCTCTCTCTATGGATATATCCTCTCTCCCTGTCTTTCTTATATATATCCCCGTCCTAACCCCCTTCCTTTCTCCCCCCCCCCCTTTTTTTGTAATGGCACTATGAAGTACTTTCCTTTCCTATTCTAGTTATTTCTCTATCAAACATACATGAGACAATCGCAAAGACTTTCAAGAAATCACCTCTAGGGCAATTTTAATACCCTACTCTATTGCCTGTAGAAATCCTGTTCGGATTACAAAAGATGTCACTCGAATATTCATACATTTAAAGAGGTGACGTGAAAGGCTTTTGAAAATGCATTAGGTTGATTTCTCGAAATAGGCCATTTTCGTGATATAATCAAATTTAATGCACAAATCTTTGTTAAGAGTCTCATTACAAATTATTTCATTCACCTGTTACGAATAATTGTATTTCAATCGTCAGAATGCGAATTGTATACATTAATTGTTGCTAGGTGGGACGAGGCTTGTCCTACCTAGCAACACGTAATATATGCAATTCGCATTCTGACTAATGACATACATTATTATTCGTAATAGGTGAAAGTAATAATTTGTAACGAGGCACTTAACAAACATTTTGCATTAAATTTGATTACAATTACGATAATGGCTATCCTTTGTGATCCCATGACAAACGATCCATTGAATAATTTTTTTTTTTAAATCACTAAGAACATCACACAGTCCATACAAAGTCAGTTTTATAATTTCAGCATTATTTTTCTCTTTAATATAACCAATGTACAAGTGTATAATGCTTACAATTTTTTGTGTACCTCAATGAACATAGATTTCCGTCATTCCACAGATATTGGGCACTCCCGCAAAAATGTTAACCATTTCATTCCATTTCATACGATGCCATCTAAATACACCTAGGATCAATTCATAGTGCTTTATGAGATTTATCTCAAAAGGTTTTTTTACCCCCTCTAAAAACATGACTACTACTTTACTCTACAGATGGTTTACGCTGTTTGGATGCATTGAAGGAAACTTTAAAATAATCATTATTAGATGCATGTTTTGAAGATATAAACATATTATTTTGCAAATGAACCGTTCCACAGGCTACATTCCTAATGAAATACGATTAACACTTTAGTATATATACGGAAAGGACTGCAACATTTTCTATAACACTGCAATCAGAGATCATATGTATCCTAGTTGAGTTTAAGCAGGTAACTTGAAAATGCATTATGGAAGTGTCTGGCAAAGAATAAATGAAAGAGAAAAGGTCTCAAATATTTATAATTCTTGTAAATCAAGGACTTTTGTATATTTCATATAATATTTCTTCTGTTTTTGTGTTATCTATTTCTTCTGTTTTTGTGTTATCTATGCTTACCGGTATCCAGCATTAAAACTATATTTAAAATTTGTGATTATTTCACGAAATTATTTTTCTTTCCTTAATAATATTGTATATCAAACATTTTCATGCATTGTGCCGTCATATTGATATTCCACTGACTCTATATATTCAATGTCTTTAAATACTGAATCTTGCAATTCAGACATTTTAGTTTTAATGCTGTCTGATAGTCGTAAATATTATGATTTTCATAATCAATGACTTTCACCAGCGCGAAAATTGCAATCAATTACCTGAAAATATTTGATAACATTGTTTACTACAGCCTAGTTTACAGACTGAACAAGTTTCCTATATACCTTCAATTAAAAATGAGTTGAAAGGGTCTGGATTACACAAACTACACCCTGCTCTATACATGCCCATATGAAGATAGGGAAAGGAGTAGGGTTAGTCTAGACATGTATATACTCCAGACTCTTTTCCATTGGATGAAAATACCTGCAAATCTCAATCAATTAATAATATTACGAAGGAGAATATATCACAGAGATTAAGGATGCTCTTACTGTCAAATAATTAATCAATAACAAAATACAAAAATCACTTTCTCTGGAAGCCGAGCTACGATTACTACCACTTCAAAAACACAAAAAACAGAATTAATTCGCCCCATCATTTCCTATGCATTTCACTATGGCCCTTCGTATGTACATAAACATACAATTAAAGAAACAAGACATACACATTGGTAATGCAAGTTAATCATTTGGGGCAGAATACACAATTACTATAATCGTTAGCCTGTGGAATGGTCCTTTTCAGCTCTTCATTTTAACAAATTATTTAGAGATATCTACTAATAATGTCACATGATATGCATTAATTTGTATCCACTCTCCCTCTCTCTCTCTCTCCATACACATTTTTTACAAGTAGTCAATTTCATATTCTATGCTAAACACCTACAATATCTACTGTATTTATGTGGTATTTTTTGTTTGTTGTTTCTGAAGACACTATTATACGATAACCCCAGCTTTGGGGTTGGTTTATTAGATGCGTGGCAAATTGTAGCATTTTTTTTTATACACTCTGTACAATAAAATGAAAGTGTACATGTAAGTACATGTTATAGTATGACATGGTTATTCAGAAAAACTTAGGTGCATTCAACATCATCACAAGCTACGTTGAATTTCATTGCAATTGAGTCAATTTTACAGGCTCTAGTATCAGTGCTTAGCAAACGTACAAAATGACTACAAATACAGCCATTTTAGGCTTTTACACATTTGTAAAAACGGCTTAGAACAACATTAATCAAACCTGATCATCTATGGCTTTTTATGCATCTGTTTTAGTTTGAATTAGACAAAGATTGTGTTAGAAGCAAGAAAACATACTCCTGTTAATTTAAACCTATATGGGTACAATGTACATGTATACCGGTATGCGATTGCATGCTTCTAGATTCCTCTATCGCTTGTAAATTTGCATTTGAGCATGCTACAACAGCTTCATAACTTTCGTTGGTTTTCACACTTTGGTCACCTGTATCAATGTTGCCATATCAGATAAACCTCATGCAACTATCGGGTTGTGTTTATCAAAGGAAATACTTCACTATAACTTGTCTTAAATAATTCAGTTGTAAAGTCTCATTGATATTATTGTACCATTACCAATCCCATCGCTATGCATAGAAATTTGCCCTTCATCCATTTAAATTTAACCCTATAACCTCGTTCACATTTGATGCAATAAGCTACCTCGAAAAACAGCATGCGACAAAAAGCGTATTTCTCCAGGATTTTAAAAAGCGTTAACTTCCAGACTTGTCCAGAGAACTCATCGACACATTTCTTGCTTGGTTACCCTCACTTGCTATTCATTTGCATGTAAAATGATTTAGATCTTGCCGCAGAGGTGTTTTGACCCAGTCTAACCCTTCACGTGTAAACAAGGCTCGAGCCCATTCCAAATACACATCATACGAATATTAAATGGTCCCATGTGGGCTCAGAAACTTGGCAAACAGGATAAACTTTTGTTCAAAGTCACTTGTACTGCACACGTTCTGTACACGTATGCACCATTTATAGAAATAACCATCATTTCTCGATCCACACTACTTATACACATACACCGATACACCTACATGCAGTCTGTTATTTGAGAAGTAGAATAATAATTGGAAAATAACTCATGTGTACAATACATACATATATCATAATAATAATTAACTTAATTATAATTGCTTAAAATCATTCCATATATAGGCAAAGAGAAGGTATTTTGTACATAAACTCAGCTCTTTTTGGGGTTTTTCCTTTTTTCATTTGTTTTGTTGTTTGAGAACTACCTAACTACCACATGAAGACTGCCTTTCGACTCAGATAAACAACTATTAATACAGGTTAGAATCTCTATTTAAAGGGTCAATAGTCTCTTAATGCACTACAGATGGAAACAAATTAAATTGGACCAAATAAATTATCAAAAAGGAAATAATGTGAAGCATACATCGGCCAAGTTGATTATGGCTACCCACAAATTTCCTGTAATTATGAATTCACCAAGTTGCCCCTGAATCTTAAACTTGAAACCCCTGTCAGTACAAACAGAGATAATCAACCATTTCAAGTTCCCTTGATGTGTTAATAACATTATTGCCTGTAATTGTTTTTAATATCTGAAATTCAGTTTAGTGATTAGATATATCAATAGTAAACAATTCTTTCATTTATATTACCAGATTTATGCCGCATGCCTTTGATGAGAAAAGACATCACTGCATAAAAACAGATGTATATGTACTACTATTGTACGATGTGCTCTCTCTATTTGTATTATACACTATCCAGCACTTTTACATCCTATTCAAGGGACACTGGTCATGTGAGTGCACTGCAATGGACTTACTTCTACCACAAGTGGGCACGTTTACATTTTTGTGAATTTGTGAAGCTGAAGTGGGGAAGTTAGCATTTCTGTGTCATTGCCGGGGAAGACTTTACACTACACTTTAACATCGTGAGATTTCTATCTACATTGTGCAAAGCTCTGAAGTATACGGAGGCTGATCATTGCATTGAATAGAATATTACACCTTGCACAATTCAAATCTTTAGTATTTATCATCACCACTACAGAGAGCCTATGTCTATCCTAGCGCTATTCTTTAGCTCCGTTCACACAGGACTGAGTAAACTGCCTTAAAACGTCACAAAACGAAATGACATAAGCACTGTATGCTTAACAGTGCTGTATCTAAGCACATAAGAAAGTATGCATAGGGGCACGTAGCTACTATTTCTACATCCCTCACCGTCAATCATTTACATGTAAAATTCTTGCGCTTTGAAGCATTTAGTATTTTTGAGGCGGTTTACAGCATCCTGTATGAACGAAGCGTTACATGAAACCACAAGTACACTTTTATCTGCTCTGCCATGTTTACAAGCTCCATAAGACACACAATGATAGTATTATTATATCATTATATCTTTCATTAATTTCTTTGTTTTTTTCATCTATACAAAATCAGCTCACCTGTTCTCTCTCTAAGATTTTAAAAAAAAAAATCATAAGCAGTGTTCTAATTTTGTCAAAACCTACTTTCAAATTATACAAAGACAAACTAATGCACAGTAAAATTCACTCATGCAAATAAAATAAAACAATAAATAACAGAAATTACGGCAAACAACACAAAAGGGAAATGAATTGCCACAGGTTTGTACACATACCGACATTGCGACCACTGATCTATAATGATTTAAAGTCAGAGATTGAGAAAATGTACGATTTTCTCATACGCTCTGGCCATCGATTTGATGATCGCATCACGGTAATTACATGTACACTGTATCACTTTCCAATTGGTCCTTTTTTATGCAACTGTTCTTTCATATCTTTCCTCTCTTCCTTTCTTTCCGACAATCTAGCTTCGTTATGCTTCAAATGCAATGGACAGAATCTTATGTTACTTTCAAAAATGATTTATATCATTGCCTTCATAATGCACATTTAAAAGTGTGAATTTGTTATTTCGACCTGTAAAAAAAAAGGCAAGGCAATTTGCCTGGAGAGGAGGATGACTGTATCACTTTCCTTTGTCTTACATGATCTGAACAAAATCAATTAAAGATGAAAATTTCCTGCAGATTTTTTTTGTAAGTTGTTTGTCAACTCTAAGGTGTGCCGAAAAAGAGAAAATATTAATGTTACATTAATATCTATAGCGACTGCGATTCAGTAGATATTTTAATATTTTAGCAGCTTGAACACCACATAAGGCAATTGAATGATAAAGAAATATATTGACCAAACATCCTAGAAGCAATTTCGTCTTTCACTGGGTTTGTAAGTCTCTTAAACTACACGGTGCGCCAAAAAAAGAGTGAAGATTTACGATATATTAATGCAAATATATCAGAAACTGCCATACTGGTCTTGGTCTATCCAACTATCTAGAACATGTATTTCTAGAATCACTTATTACTAGTTCACTTAATGCTTTACAAGGGTTCTACAGAGACGTGCTCTAAGTAAAATACAAGCGTGATACTTGGTTTGACTTCAGAGCCATAAGGCTGTAAGTCAGCATTCAAATTTTCAGCTGCTTATCTCAATCAATTTCTTAGGATTTCTTAGTCAAAATAAAATTTCAACAATCTTACTTCATAGAGAATTCCATGATAATTTTTTTTGAAGGTGAGCCATAAGACTTGTGCAACTTATTACATGTGTATGGACAACTGTCATAGCTCAAAATTCTATTTGATAGCAAAACATGCCATTTATGAGATTTGAATTTGAATTTTCATATCAGGGTTACTTGCCAAATTAAGTTTATTGATTAAATAAATGAAAAATATATATCCCTTTAATATAAGTGAAAATTTCTGAAGAGAAATGTATTATTGGGTTGAAGTTACTGATGAATATAATCATTAGTGCTATAATACAAATATTGTTTAAAATAAATTGATCATTCTTTGCTGTTAAATTGACAAATGTAGATGTGTGTCAAAAGAAAGTGAGTTAAAATTCCGTTACAAAGAGCTAGAGTGGTATTTCATTAGACGTAAAGACTGATAATCAATTCAAGCCTGCAAAACACAGCTGGCATCAAATTCCCTTTTGATAATTTCTAATAGGAGTTCTCTATCTAAAACGCTGCTTGGTGTCCCTACGCTGGATCTCAAACAGGCATCGAATATCATTCAAGTCTTCATCGACGGAAGGAAGAAATAAAAAACAAAATAAACAAGAGAGAATAGGAATATTTGTTATTATATTACAAAGAAAGCATCATCGCTGATTCAATAAAAAGTTCTTTGACGTGTGTCGCTCGGTCTCGTTTTACCACAATGCGAGGACATATTCATTGAAGCTAGATGAACGGGGTTTGAGGGGGACGTCGAGTCTTCGGCTCCCCCACGCTCTTAAGGACAACATTTTGATCCAGAACTGCCTCCTTCTTTCATATCGGGTTTGACAACGCCGGGTGAGCCTGTATCCCTCTGAGGGTACTGGTGAAAAAAAGACAAAGACAAGATAGAAACAGATGAAGAAAATGGTAGGTTCTTCGTCAAGAACATAGCAATTTTCTGGTCTTAGAATGATCTGCATGTAGCGAGTTGCAATTGATACATTACTGTAATTCTTGAACTTCCATGTGCCAGAAAATATCCCAAATCCCATAATCTCTTTAGTGCATATCATAAAACACTCATCAGTCGTGATCTTTACACTTCCAAAAATAAGAGTATTTACCCTAAATGATGAACAAATATCTTTATTTTTAAGGATATCTGCTGCTAGTGTCAAGATAGCAAATTCAGCAGTAATGTCTGTAATTCCTAAAGAACTGAACACACTACATGTAGATGTGCTGAATATTTTGCATTGTCTGACTGACTTTGTTTACCCTTGGGGTTCATGCATGGCAAACCTGTGATCGATTCATAAGTAAACAATACAGAGGTTTCCACATTCAGTGTGTCCAGCCTTTTAAGAGCCGGTTCCAATTCAACAATAACGATAGCAATAAAATCGCTCCCCCGCACTTTACAAGAAAAAGCCACTGGAAATCATTGTTGTACGTGCCACCTCATTGGATATCTGATAATGAGCCTCTAACAATTTAAAAGCCTGTTTGGGAATGCTTCACAGGTCATTTCCTTGTGGCTGACCCATATCAATTTCTGCAAGCAAATGGATTCAATTTTTTCATGCAACATCGGTTCATTAGAACTATTTAGAAGCCATGTAGCAAGAGTCAACTTTGTTCGAATTGACAGAACCAACAATTCTGTACTTTTCATAATCTTCAAGCGGGACCTTTCTTAAAGAGGCATTGGAGTGAGCTCTCATGGGAATTTGTCACGTTCAGGGTGTTTACCCAATAACAGGCGTTGTCAATCACAAGGATTATATCATCACTATCAGTTTTATGACGACAGGCCTTATGTAATGCTTTGGATTTCTATCCATTCCCCCATTTATGGTAAAGTCATTATCTCACTTTTCCCTCAGACTCTCCAAGAGATTAGGGGGTATTTCTTGATAGGCCTACAGATTGCTGCGTGCAGTCTTGGACATACATGAATGGTATTTCCACCGAGTCTGGTGTCAGCGAAATATGGCCTTCTGCACATGGAATCTGACGACCCACTCCTTTTAAGGTCCTAGTGTGGTCAAAAGTGTATGTACATCATATCACATATTCCATTGTTACGTGGAATCAGCCCTTTAGATGGATGATTATCTTACCTTCTTTAGGATATCTGCTGCCAGTGTCATGAAAGCCTGTTCAACGTTGATGTTTGCCTTAGCACTCGTCTCCAGGAATTTGATTCCGTTCTCCTTTGCAATCTGGACAATTAAAAAAAAAAAAATTACAATTGAAATTTACGTCAACATACTCCTACCACTGCCTGGACTGTTTCCATGTCACTCGTCCAATCAGCTGAGAAAATAACACACCCTCAACGCTAGAACGGAGACAATTCTTGCCTTTCATTCTTATCCTTTTTCAATGAGTGTATTTTCAGGGGTCGAGCGATCAGTGTTGGATGCATGTAAAATCAAAGGGAGGGGGACATAATGATTTAAGAAAAAAAGATATTAAAAAAAAATGGACAGAATCTAGACTAACTCATACAATGCCGTACAAAATGTAGGCTGAATTCATGAAGGTGAAATCAATCAGATCGTGCTTTACTTAACACTTGTTACAAGAAATTTCATTCCCTTCTCCTTTGCAATTTGTATAGTCAATGAGAATAATTTCATGCTATTGAACCCGGATGCAACCTTATTCTTTAAATTCCATTAGCCTGAATTCATGCCACGGGACTATGAATGTGAAAACTATCATGTCTTAACTTGAAATTATTCTCCAGTAATTGGATTTCATTCTCCATTGCAATCTGAATAGTCAAAATGAATGCCTCATTAGGCCAATTTACACAGCCCAAACACCATTTTGAAAAATGATTGATTTTGTTTTACTGCTATTTACACTACTGGAAAAACCCATAAAAAAACATCAGTGTTTGCTCATTCTGATTTTTTTTGGTGAGTAGTGCGCATGCACAACTTGTCGCTGCTCTGCATGCGATCGCACGGAAGGGAGGAGAGTCATGTGACCAAAATCTGGAATCATTCACTAATGTTTCAAGAGCGGGCATTTACACTGCAAAAAAAATCAGTGAAATTTCAAAAACACTCCAGAGGTGGATTTTACGATTTCGGTTTTTTCGTCCAGTTTGCCGGTAGTTGCTTAGCAATTTCCGAAGAAACACTGGATGTGAGAAAAATCAATGTTTTTTGCTTGCAGTGTAAATGCAGCTATTGTGAAGAGGTAATCTTGAGATAACAAGGGTAGAAAAAAATCATCTAAAATGCATAGTGTCCAGTTTTACGGACAAATAATATTTGTTTTATTGAGGGCAAGTTAAATATCATAAAAAAGACAAAATGTCGAACATTCCCTCATAAAATGGTTGAAACACAATCTCACATTATTCACATGAGAACTGCCTGAATGCATTTAGTATGTATATTTGTCTACTGTTCTTGTTTTCAGCCCTAGCTTGAAGATTAAACAATGTATATATTTGCAATGTCATACCCAACCCATTTACATAAACACTGAGAAGTATTTACATTACAATCTATTTCTACATTCGGCTAATCTCAACCCATCAAATGTAAATAATGGTCATGCCCTGTCTGGTTACAGATTAAATGGTCATTCCTTCAATACCTTTGAAAGACAATACAATAGGAGGCTATTCACATTGGTCTGTTTTATTGGCATACATGTTTACAGTGTATCATCACTTATCATTGCAGTTGTGTCCAAGCTAAAATGATAGTGAAAGAATTGTCATGATTAGTACAGTTCACATTCTTCACTCCTCTGGTGAGCAATTCACCTAGTCACCAGTTTACGGGTGCACACCTAGGCTAATCCAACCATAATGAAAACTGCATCCTACCAGGTACCCATTTAACACCTGGGTGGAGAGAAGCAATGTAGGTAAAATGCCTTGCAGTTGCTTGAGAACATAAATTGCCACGTCGGGACTTGAACCCATGACCTTTGCATCTCCAGTCGTGCAATCAAACCACTTGACCAAGATACTTCTGCTATCAAGTCAGGATTTCGGACTGTTCATGATCAACACTTTAGTTCTCTATGGATCCTGGCTCTACATTCAGACCTAGGCTCTGTCTTATACAGAATTGCGATTGATTTGATTCGATTGCAAGTCATTCAATCAATCGCAAATTGACAATATCCTATCTAAATTAGTACACAGTGGCAATTGATATGATGCTGCATTTGATTCAAATCAATCACAACTCTTTATAAGACGGGGCCTAGGTTTCAGGAAATACCTAAATGTACGTAGAAGCAAGATCTATTGTTTACGAGATTCTGATCATAATGTCTGACATCTCAAGTATGTCGCAGAGGAGTCAAAGTCAAGTGGTTTCGTCACTTAGCTACAGATGCCAAATTCATTGGGTCAAGCCCTAACATGGTGCTTCTCTCCTAAAGCAGTGTCCTATCTCAGACACTGGCAGTGTCCTTCCTGAGGATTCTGGCAGTGTCCTCCTCCTACTTACCGTCTCTCCCCTATCCTTGTTGATCATCCTCTTGTCATCCATGTCGCATTTGTTGCCTAGTAACATCTTCTCTACATCTTCATTCGCATGCTGCGGGTGGAAATCAGAAAAGAAAGGGGAATGTTATTTGTGTTTTGCACATGTCTAGGTGAACTAACAGTCATTCATCATGTAGCCAGAGAGGTAACCTAACATTTGCTCTAACATAATTTGGGCCACAATTATTTTCATCAAAGATAAAGGGATAAGGTTAGGGTTGCAGTCAAGTTTAAGGCGAGTTTTGGGTTTAGGTTAAGGGTAGTTTAGTGTTGGGGTCATAAAAATTCCCTACTGTCCCTCAGGCTCCAGGGCTTGATTATGATCTCTGAGGTTCTTACATGTAGATGCATTCTTGTGCAATCTGATCCATATCTTGAAGATATGGTGAAGAAAGCAGTAAGGTTTGTCTAGATGGGGAGGATGCTCGAGACAAGAAGAAGTGGAGTTGGTGAAGGGAGGGAGTGTCATCATGGTGCGAATGTCAGTCACCCCTCGTAAGTGGGAAAATGCTGACTTTAATAAATGATGATGATGATGATGTAAGACGTTTTGTCCAGGATTGAAGTTACAAAATTCTGTTGGTTTAGGAAAATGACCACAGTGCATACGCAAGAGAATGTGTTGTAGAACTGCTAGCGAGTGTCTGGACTGGACTCTACTATGCACTGTAAAACAAGTTACATTTTCCATCAGTTCCTCATTTTGAAAAGTTCCAAACTGGTCCTTGAAAACTTTTAAAGGAGGTGGAGTGCGTGTTCAGCTTGCTTCAGCTCATAAATAATTTGGAACAAAGGACATGTTGATAACAAACACTAGTACTCCCTGTGGCAAATAAGACAGGAAGTATTACCACAGAAAATATCAATAATCCTATTCTGTTACATTCTGTTAAAGAGTAGATTGATATTTTGTGTTTAAAAAAAAATCTTACTATTAATATGTATAGATGCTAATATATCAACCATAAAAGCAATCTATTTAGGTATTCATATTTCTTGTGAAAACAGCAAATACATTACATGTAGTATGCATGATTAAACTCTCCAACACATGCAGACATATGCCATTTGATAAGTCACTGAAATGTCGTCCCATTTTATACCATCATTACTTCTTTCTTTAAGTTTCTTTGCCCCTTTGCAATGTTGTCTATGAAATCCTACAGCAAAGACTAGCAAAGAAATGTATTTTGGTGATCTGATTTCAAAGTGTTCTTGGAGCTACCCCATCGCAGTGTATGCAAAACAAAAGACAAGATTTCATTGAAACTTGATTATGACTGGATTTTGCAAGGAATTGGTATAGGATTTGATATGGAACTTTAAAGAATTCTTAAACTTTCAACCAAGACCCCATTCCCCCAAAAGTTATTATGGAGCCCTGTGTACCTGACCACCTTCACTTACTTCTTGTATGTTCCTTAGCCACTTTGCGATGTTGTCGAAGGTCTTCTCTTGCGTGATGTCGTAGACGAGCATGATGCCCATGGCCCCTCTGTAGTACGATGTGGTAATCGTGTGAAATCGCTCCTGTCCGGCTGTGTCCCATATTTGTAATTTGATCTTCTTACCATTGAGTTCTACTGTTTTAATCTTGAAATCAATACCTAGAAAGAAAGATAGAACATACAAGAAATGGAATATTGCGTTAGTACACTGTACATGAACTGTTCCTGAATTGAAATATTGAGATCTATTGTTTTTAATCTTGAAATCAATACCTAGAAAAGAAGTTAACAAAAAGAAAAGAAAGTTAGGTTCGTATGACATCCCTTAACTTAAAGTTTAGGGTATGGTTTAAAACTTCGAGTTCATCACGTAGTTATGGATCATGCGGACAAACTCTTGAAGATGAATTACTCAGTTATAAGGTTACTGCCATATAATTAAACTACAAGCCACGATGGTCCTCAATTGAAGATACTGTATGTGACTTGATAAATTGGTACTTAAATACGATAAAGGAACAAGCATAAAAGTTTCAAATACACTTGTATACATGTACAGTATGAGCACAAAAGAACCTGACCAGCACACCAAACAATCACATTGTTCAGTAAGGAAGATAAGTTGGGGAAAATTTCAATTTTCTCCTCTGTATTAATTTTCCCCTATATTCTTTAGACCTGTATCAAATATGGAGAAGGAAAGTCCACAAAAAGGCTTTGTAACATCGTGAAAAAGTGGACTTAAAATATTTGAACAACTGCACATGTTTGCATTGCTCAACAAGACAGTCATTGGGAAATTCCAATGTAAGTAAATGCAAATACGTTCTTTGCCCAAAAATATTGTATTCTCAAAATTGTTGATAGCACTGTTCACAAACACAACTTTTATCAGAAGTACAATGGACATGTACAATTACAATACATACATGTACAAACTGTACAATTTATAATCCATCTACATTGTAACTCCATATTTGTTTCCTTTCTAATGTACATCATGTACTTTCCTTGCATGTACGATGATAACTGCAGTAGTTAATAGGACCTACAGGCATAGTATCAAGTAAGTTCCTTTTGGAAACGTTACACTCTTTCAAAGCTTTTCAAACTGAAGCAAACTCACAATAGGTGCATATTTTACACATAGCGAAAAACTGAAGTTTGGACCGCAGTCCAAACCTTGATGTCTGAACTTTTGTTCAATCGTGACAAAAAACACACACTAAAAGCAGAGTTTGAACCGAGGTCTGAATAACCTCAATTTTGTTTGCTTGTTAGGTCGCTGCCTGAATGTACACCAAAGTGTTATAGCAGATGAAACCGCCCGTAAACTATAAAGTTAACGGTTAAACGTTTAGCGAGAAAACCGTAATGCCTAAGTGTAAGGCATGATGGGATGTAAAACATAGATATATAAACTTCGCTTGCTCACACGTACAGCCCTTGCTGAAATAGTGGTTTTATGAGGGGAAAAATGCACAATTACACCTGTAGTGTGGATTGAATCACGGTCCAGGCCTCACAAACAATCATGTGTTTTTTCAGACGAATAAAAAACTGAGGCTTGGACCTCATTTTCCAATTTCAGGGTTGCAGATTCAATTAGGCCAAAGGATGGCTTATTTTAGTGAATTAACAAAAATAGGAACAATAAAAAGAGTTCTGCTCCAGTGAGAAATAAATAGGCCTTCTACGTAGCAACTGTACAGAATGGTATATGGTATAGTGTGTTTTAATAAGTACTGCAATTTTCTTGGCTACCCATTTGCTACTCCTGGGTTGAGAGAGGCAATTAGAAACAACATGCTGTATCTAATAGTTGGTGACAGCACATCAAAAGCCCTGGCCAGATTTTAAACCTAAGAACTTATTTATTTTAGGGTTTTCGTTTAGACTTTATAGAGAAAAAGATTTGCTTTTCTGGAGTGACAAACTAGCCTACAAGAATGTTATGACAATGTAACAGCATGAGTTATGAGAAGAACATCAAAATAAAAATTTTAATAAATCAACCAAATACACAAATTGGCATTGAGTTTTCAAGTCCTCAATCTATAAAAGATGTGAAATGGGAAGAAAACTGAATTTTGCAACAATCTTGGTAACAATTGCTTTTCAGATTTCATTTGAAATAAATGACGCTGAAAGCAAAATAATATTTGTTTGATTTGCGATTGCACTCATACTTGTAGTCTTGTACATATTTACTCACCAATACCTCACTCAATTTTTCTTGCCATGATGGGCAATTTTCAATTTTTCAATGAAAAAACTCAGAGCCCTCCCCCTCTTGAAGAAAAAAATGGTCACTCCAGAACCATACGAAGGTTACTTCAGTAAATCCTAGGGCAAACTGCGTCTGTGCCATTTGAGCCTTGCTCTTACCAATAGTGGTTTGATAGTCTCTGTAGGGGGATGCCCTGCCCGTCGAGAAGATCGTGATGAGGGCAGTTTTGCCCACATAGCTGTCACCTATTACCAACACCTTGAAGATGTAGTCGTAAACGTCTCCTGATGGCATCCAAGACCGGCGCAAAGAGCTCTCGATCACAATCTTGTCCAGGTAGTTCCCATTTTCCATTTGGTTTTCTAGATGTGGTCCACACCACTGTCATTGTTATACACAGCTTCAACAATCCATCGCACACCTTTTGGAGAGTTTTAAAACGTGATACTAATTGAAAGCACAATACCGGAGGACAGGTAATCCTGGCTTAATACTTGAGGTGAATTGTTTTCCTTTGGCGATGGAAATCCCTTTATGTCCAGTTTCAAGTCCAGAAGTACCATATCTTTCACAATCAAAATAAGGTGAATGCCACTCCTGAAGTTCTGCTACTTCAAGCCTGTATCTAAATAGATAAGTGATGTTTTAGAAACCCATCAAAGCACTACCCGCAAAAACGATTGGTACAAGGAACTGCCAGGAAGTTACTCCGAACTGTAAATTAAGAGTGCCAGGCAATGCTTACAAGAACTATCAAATTCAGGGATATATATATGAACTTGTAGATTGAAAAACACCCACAAGCATAAATTCTGAAAAGTCCTACAGCTAACACAAAATGAAGTGTATCAGTGTATGGTGCTACCATATACAAAATCTACATGTAGAGAAAGTCTCTTCAAACTTTGATGCAGTCCTCAGCAAGTTCCAATGGCTATACACATCAATTAGAGTAACTACATGTATATCTTAAGATCTTGAGGCAATGTCAAAACTTCATAAGTTCCATATCCTACAAACAGAAGCAAGTAAATGGGGCTTCACAAGATCGTCGATGCAATCCTCTTAAAATCTTGTTGAAAACTTCAGAATTTCAATTTCCCACACACAAAGGCAACTGCATGGGACTACGCAGAAATATTCATGCCATTCTCATCCAATTAAGCTTGTCCCAAAATCATCAGCGATCATAGGATTTCCAATCCGATCAAATTAAAAAGTGAATATGTAGACTCACGCCAGACAAAGTACTGAACTTGTACATGTACATGTGCAGTTCCCTTCCGTGCTTCAGTAACTGAGTGATAACAAAACTATTGAATCCAACACCTCTACCTAAGCTGGCTAACATTACATGTACACTGTAAGCTCCCTTATACGAGAAACCTTCCTTTCGCAGATACCCAACAGGTACAGCATGCATCACTGAACATTGGCCACTGGATCTGCAGAGCACAGTGAGAGCCAGAGGTCACGTCATTCAGACCACAACTTCACAAGCGCAAGCCCAGGAATTTGCTCCCAATTCCAGGGCGGGCGTCTGAACAACAAGCACTGACTGAAAATCTCAATGAGACTCTCTATGGGCAATTACGTGGAGGCAAGGAAATGTATGCTATATATTTCTCTTTCTCGGTTGGAGGTTAACTGAGCTGCAAGTTTCCAGCAGGTTATCTGTACAATACAATGGACCTAACACAAAATGGAGGCCTTCACATGTCATATAGGCAGTGAACAAATATACAGCCCCCCAAGCCTACAAGCCTTACTCCAGCAGGTGGCCTACATGTGTACTAACAAGGGAAACGCTGTCGGCGGTCTCGCCTGCATTACGCAATTCGATATGATGAAAAATTGAGGTACAGTAGGGGCATTATTTATAGGCAGGGTGGCCAATTAGCAGGCCGCCAAAAATGAAATCCTCTGAATCTAATCAGCATTTTGAAGTGAATATTGACTAAGAATCATCAGAAGAATTATTTACTATTGTTTGTACCATAGATTGATAACTTTCATGAAATATGAACAAATAACAAAAATTGATTTATTAATTCTCATATTAAGTTGTGAAAAATATAATCCAAGTCTACTGACCTAAAATGATCTTTGACCTTAACTTTGTGATCTGGAATTTGTGCATATGATTTGTGATACTTGATAACCCTTGGGTACAAGTTTCATGGAATTTGAACTAACACTTTTGAAATTATGCTAAAAATTCAAAATCTTGATGTTGATGCCAAAACATAGTCTAAGTTTGCAGGCCTGAAATGACATTTGACCTTGACTTTGTCACCTAAAAGACTACCGGTAATCACATGATTGGTGATACATGTACATGTACTTGATAACCCTTATGTTCAAGTTTCATGGAATAGGAATGTATACTTTCAAAATTACGATAAAAATTCAAAATCTTTACCTGATGCCACAACATCGTCTAAGTTTGATGACCGGAAATGACCTTTGACCTTGACTTAGTGACCTGAAATTCTACTCACATGATTGGGGATACTTGATTACCCTTTAGTCTAGGTTTCATTGAATAATAACTTATACTTTCAAAATTATATTAAAAATTCCAAAACTTAACCTCAGGTTATGTTTTTGATGATGATGCCACAACATCGTCTAAGTTTGATGACCGGAAATGACCTTTGACCTTGACTTTGTGACCTGAAATTCTGCTCACATGATTGGAGATACTTGATAACCCTTTAGTCCAAGTTTCATTGAATAAGAACTTATACTTTCAAAATTATATTAAAAATTCAAAAACTTAACCTTGGTTAAGTTTTTGATGTTGACGCCGCAGCCGCCACCGAAAAAGCGGCGCCTATGTCTCGCTTTTTGCCATGCAGGCGAGACAAAAAACGAATTTTTTATAAATTGACCTTAAATTAATCTTTAAACAAATATATGTAGCCCTTCCTTTACATTTCACAAGCGCCTATAGATCAGAGGACCCAAAATACAAGCACTTCCATTTTTCTGCAATGCATATTGTTTACCGGTAAACACCTCTATTTGTTTCACTGCTGTAGTGTAGTGACACAGTCATGATAAATGGCTCCTCCTTTTACCAGAAGTGTGCATTGTTTCTTCGACCAAAGCACTCAAATCGAATACAGCAAATGAGAAATTGGGCTCCTTGAGTTTGCAACTGTATCTGACTTGAACTTCTATAAAAGTCCTAATTATTACTGCATCAATCTCACTACACAAGAACACATTCTCCTGCAGTAGACCTCAATGTATCTGACACCACTCATTCTCCATTGAAAATACAATATAGTTTAAAGAGAAGGTTGAGTTCTGGGAAGAGGTGAAAAATAATTTGTGAGCGTTATCATTGTTATTATGCAAGTGTGGAAGAACATCAGAGAAACTAGATGGAACTTCAACTGCGCGCAGTCGAAAATGATGCCTCCGCCATAGAGCAATTTTACAAACCAAAATGGAAGCAATTTTTAAAATTCAAGTTTGATTGTAATCCATCTGTTGGTTCTAATGATAACGCGATCAGAAGCTATTTTGAGATACATAATGAGCCCTGTGACCTTTGACCTCGTGACCCCCAAATCTAATCAGTTCATTGACTCTGCAAGATACATACATGACCCAAGTTTGGCGGTAATCCATCAATCGGTTCTTGAGATAACGTGATCACAAGCTATTTTGCATACATAATGAGCCCTGTGACCTTAGACCTTTGACCTCGTGACCCCAAAATCTAATCAGTTCATTGACTCTGCAAGATACATACATGGCCCAAGTTTGGCGGTAATCCATCAATCGGTTCTTGAGATAAATGATCACGAGCTATTTTTGCATACATAATGAGCCCTGTGACCTTTGACCTTTGACCTCGTGACCCCAAAATCTAATCAGTTCATTAGCTCTGCAAGATACATACATGACCCAAGTTTGGCGGTAATCCATCAATCGGTTCTTGAGATAACGCGATCACGAGCTATTTTTGCATACATAATGAGCCCTGTGACCTTTGACCTCGTGACCCCAAAATCTAATCAGTTCATTAGCTCTGCAAGATACATACATGACCCAAGTTTGGCGGTAATCCATCAATCGGTTCTTGAGATAACGCGATCACGAGCTATTTATGCATACATAATGAGCCCTGTGACCTTTGACCTTTGACCTCGTGACCCCAAAATCTAATCAGTTCATTAGCTCTGCAAGATACATACATGACCCAAGTTTGGCGGTAATCCATCAATCGGTTCTTGAGATAACGCGATCACGAGCTATTTTTGCATACATAATGGGCCCTGTGACCTTTGACCTTGGACCTCGTGACCCCAAAATCTAATCACTTCATTAGCTCTGCAAGATACATACATGACCCGAGTTTGGCGGTAATCCATCAATTGGTTCTTGAGATAACGCGATCACGAGAACGGGACGTACGTACGTACGTACGTACGGACGGACAACCCGAAAACATAATGCCTCCGGCTACATTGTAGCGGAGGCATAAAAATGTTCCCTGAAAAGCATGGCTCTTCAAATGCCTTAATATTCTAAATATGGCATGTAACAGCATAAAAATCGGGACGGATTTTTATGCTACATGTTCGTATAGTCCCATATACATCTTTCTGTGTACAGTGCTTGTAACTTTATCAAGATTCAGCCAAATTTCTTATCATTTTGATGATTCCAGAACCTTGCAGTACACACCAATACTTACACTGTATATGCTAGATGATCAACCTTTTCTGATCGATTCCACACCGTTTCTTTCACAATGCAATCGCATGACCAGAACTCAACTTTATCTTTAAGCATCGGTCACAAATACCATTACGAACTGCTACGAACGCCGTACGAACGATTTTCAGACAATGGAAAAACAGGGAGATTCGTACGAAATTATCGTTCGTACGAAACTTTGTGACCGTAGCATTAGGCAAAGCTACAAAGTACTATTGCACAAAAATGACAAAATACATGTCTGATATTTTTTCTTACTAGGGGGAAAAAAGGCATTCTACTATTAAATCAGGAATCGCTTTTCCACTAGCTTACATAATTTCTGATAACCATTTTTGTATCCAGGGATATATGTGCCCACATGAAGACATTGGTTTTGAACTTTTTGTATTCTATTTGGGTTTGGAACTGTTGATATTCTATTATCCACTAAAATTTTCTAATATCTAAGACAATCAAAAACAAATATTCCCTTCATTTACCCCCCCCCCCCTCATGTTCCCCCATTTATAAATACTGATTATTTTTGTTTCCAGTCTGAACGTTGTATACCGAAATATGATATACCGTTAGAAACCTCATATAGAAAGCAACATGTTTGAGCATCTCATAAAGAATCAGGGGTCCCACTCTCATCTAAACATTGTATCGTAGGAAAACCGTGTAACTGGGCGGGGCTTATCGGGGCTTAAGCACGTACTGATAAATGGCCAGCTGTCATGTCAACTGATCTCTTCAAAATTAGTTTCTACATACCGGTAGCATACACAATGTACCTTTATACGATGCTATGTCCTTGTTCACTTGTGTATACATGCGTCATGCCCCCTTCTGCTATACAATGATTCTTCAAACGTTTCTTATACAAGTTTCATATAAATTTTATCTAGTCAGAACATGCTAGTACATGTAGCTGTAAAACTATTATAGACACTTTATAGCGTTAATTGGCCAGCTGTCATGTCAACCGATCTCTTCAAAATTAGTTTTTATATAGCATACACAATGTATCTTCATACGATGCTATGCCCTTGTTCACTTGTTTACGCCCCCTTCTGCTATATACCGGTAATGATTCTTCAAACGTTTCTTATATGAGTTTTGTATAAATTTTATCTAGTCTGAATGGGCTCGTAGCTGCACAACATGACGCTTGCATCAAGTTCCCATCCCATGCATGACCTTTGACCCTAACCCTTGGAGAACTCAGAGGGAGGGCCCGTCATGTACATGGATACATGTACATGACCAATCTAAATATTATTTGGGTCAAAAGAAACATCCTGTACTTAAGGTTACCATGGAAATTCATTCAAAATGGCTGTTTCTTTCCAATTAATGTAGGTCTGAATAGTAAATCAGATAAAACCAAGTTGGCTACAGAGGAGAAATACGTATTTGGGTCATAAGAAACATCTGGAGTGGAGTAAAGCTACTATGGAAATTCATTCTAATTGGCTTCCTTTCAAGTTTACAGTTAACCAAAACCAATGATGGCAACAGTGGAAAATGATACAATGTTTTTTTACAAGAGCTTCTTTTAGATTCAATATTAACTATTTTGAATTCAATATTATATTTTTTAAGGCAAGAATTCATTGAACTTTTTTGGATTTCATTGTTCTCTTAATACCAGGCGTCTTTTATCAATTTTCTGGAGGTTAACTACTCTCTGCTTTTTCATTTAAGACAAAAAAGGATTTGGTGAAAATGCTAAGTGAGATTTTCCAGAATCTGGGATAAAGTTTTCAGGGATGATAATGATATTTAATGGTAAGAAAGAAAAAAAAACTTGAACAAAAAATGTTTGAGTGCTTTAGGCCTCTGTTAGGGTGGTACTATCAACAGGATTTACCTTCAGCAACGTTATCTTTCCATTATAAACACTATGGGCTTTGCTTTGATTATGCAAATTTGCATACCCCAAAATACGCACACTCCATGCAGTTCCTCTATTAAATAATAACTCTATTGTCCTGTCGTTTCAGTACACAAAATGGTTATTCATCCAATGCAACAGGTACAGGCATAATGGACAATGAAAAAAGACTGACCAAGCATATACATGTACAGTACATGCAAGAGAAATAAATGGAGCGTTCAATGACAAGGCGTACTGAAGTCCTGGTCTAAATGTAAATATGCACAATGACAAGAATGAGCAAATCATTCTTCCTCTGTCCACACCATTATCCAAATACAAATGGCTGTTCAAATACCTGTCCTTGGCATACCCATCAAATCATCAAGAAAATACCTTGGTGATGAGATGATGCTTACTATCAACTTTGCTGGTCAACAATGCAAGCACCAACCCTGCCCATCCCAAACAAACAAGGACAAGTATGTTGATATTATTAAAGTGTGCCACTCACTTTAAAAAAATAACTTGTGTATAGCAAGAATGAATAAATCAACCCCAAAAAAATAATAATAATAATAATTACCCGGCATGTTATGGGCTTACTATGGCTAACTATAGGCTAATTAAATGCATTCCAGTAAGCCTATTCTTGTTCTGTAAATCACACTTTAAATGATCTGCATACAGTGTACATGTACATGTAGATACTGTACATGTACAGCCACAGACGGGCGGCCCGAGAAAATGACAACTTTGCTCTCATGGGCCTTCTGAAACGTACCAAAATCACTAGATATTGTTTTAAAATTGCATGGTCTGGTGGACCTCAGGGACCTTTATGCAAAGCATGAGATACATCGATTTTGGGTAAGGGCACAAACCTTCATGCAAATACAGTCAAACCTGTCCATAGCGACCACCCAAGGGAAACACAAATAGTGGCCGTTGTAGACAGGTAGCCGGACATTTCGTCCTTTTCTGCCCTGGAGCTTAGGTTATCGAGTAGCTCTTCAAAGAGTCGAATCTCGGGCTTACGGTGTTTCCTTTCGCTTCCTTCATACAAAACAATACCAACTTCACATAGAAGTGAAATTAACTCCTCTGACTTTTATTACATCCAAGTAGTTACTCCTCAATAGTAAAGCAAATGAAGTTTATCTAACTGAATATTATCCAAAATTGAAGATACATACATGTACATACATACAGGTTTTTTGTACACAAGACCAAAAAGAAAATGACTGTAATACTCCACATAAAAGTAGTAAAACAAAACAAAGCCAACTTCATACAGAAGCGCAACAATTCCTCTCATCAGTAGCAATTACATGTACTCCTTAACAACTGATCCAACTGAAATCCACTTCAGGATTCCAAACTTGAAGATACCGATGACAAAAACATGCCTGTCATACTGTACTCCACTCAATTTCACATACAGGCATATACTGTAGATGATGATGCTGATGATTATTCCATAGAACACAACTTCAAGATTCTCTAAATGAAGATATACATGTACACTTCAGCTGATGAATAACAAGAAGAATGGCTCTAATACTCCAAAACAATCAAGTACAAAGCAGCTTCAAGTCATGTACTGATAGCAGATGTGCAGGCCTCCCGACCATTAATAACTTATGAAGTAATACCGTATGACATCACCGACTCGTATTCATACCAGTACCGAACAACACACATGAGAAACTGCACATGTACATGTATGAATACCCAACCAACCCAAAAGCTAGGCTAAAGTCTCTTTCAATATTAAAGCTTACGTAACAACTCGGTGATCACGAACAAAAGATAAGGCTAAGCAGTCTGTACATGTACATGTATGTGTTGGATTGATTTTTGGCCCAACTGCTACAGTGTAAGAAAGCAAGCAGGCTAGAAAATTGTATACATGTACACTGTACATACATGTGTGTGGATCAACCAGAGGACCTACAATGTATGGATCAACCAGAGGACCTACAATGTATGGATCAACCAGAGGACCTACAATGTATGGCTACAGTGTATTTAGTACTATCTGAGGATTTGGTGATTGAAGATTAATGCCTTGCCAAAGGGGTATGACTACAAGCTCATCAACTTGGTTTGGAACCCTGGACCTCCTGTTTCTGATGCAATTGCTCTACCCCTGAGTCATCAAGCCTCTATGCATGCATAACAGAATGTAATGACATGCATGACCCTGTTTTTTTTGGGGGCTGCTGTCAGAAGATTTTTAGTTGAAACAACACAAAAACCTGTGACCGACTTTAGTATTACAGTACCATTTTTATAATTAATATATATTTCCCTAGGTTGCTTGTCAGAGAGTCTGTGGACTTGTGCCACCCTCCCTACATGTACCTACAAGCGAAACCCTGGATCTGCCACTGTGTTTGCTGCCAACCTGTAATGAGCTGAAGCATTAAATTGGTAACTTAGGGTATTAAACTTACACTAGCAGGACCGTGGAAAATCCACGGGATTCTAGGGAGTGGGGGTTGAAAATAGATATGTGCTAACGATTATTATTATCAATATTATTATATATATTTTTTTATTTTTTTAAATTTTTAATAATATTTTTAAAGATAATTTCTTTTTATCATTTTATAATTTTTCTTCTTCTTTTCATTAATATTGTACTCGTTAGAATATCAACCTTTTGTTTGCTGTCCCATGTATCATTTTGAATTTTTTTTTTATAAATATGTATCATGTAATAAAACTTGAAAATTGGAAGAAAACAGTGAAATCAATAAGTTGTAATTAAAATTGATGCATATATTTTAGACTAATACTTTCTTTTATACTTTCGTTAATTACGATTATTGTCGTCACTTAAATTCGTTCCTACTTTTTCACTATCCCTTCCGGATCCTCACTCTCGTTATCTATACGAATATTGTTGTCATGCATGCACTGAAAATAATATACAAATATATAAATGACACTCGAGGATCTAGCTAAAACTATTCGCATCGAAGGAACATCAAATCGTATTATATTCTCCCGAGGGCCATCGCGGCCCGAGGAGAACAGTACTATTGATGTTCCTGAGTGCGAATAGTTTTAGCTTGTTCGAGAATGAGTCATTGTATATTTGTTTTATATCCCTTCCACCCAGGCGCGGATCAAGGATTCCTTAGGGGCCCAAATTTGAAGTTATGCGAGCCAAATATTGGTACGTAATGAGCAAAACGTTTTTTTTTTTTGGGAGGCGGGGCAGACAAAACATCCGCATCACCCCACTCTTACATGCAAGCCCGCTCAACGTTTTCATAGTGATTCGGGGTCAGGGCGGAGCCCCAGAAGCTCAGGGTTTTAGGCATTAAATTACGGTCAGATAAGCATCCAGGGTCCGCCTTAGGGCCATTGAGTGGGTCCAGGGGCAGAGCCACCGGAAGTTCAGGGTTTTAGGCATTTAATTACGGTCAGATGAGTATAATTTGATACCTTATTTGTGGCACTGGCAGGTCACTCATTGGCGTGGGGTCAGGGGCGGAGCCCCAGAAGCTCAGGGTTTTAGGCATTTAATCACGGTCAGATGAGCATATTTTGATACCTCATTATTTTGTGACACTGGCAGGTCACTATTTTCTTTCTTTCTCTCTTTCTTTCTATTTCTCTTTAATATACTTTTTCCACAAAAGTGGGAGGGGGTGGAGCTCGAGCCCCGAGCCCTGCCATTCCGCGGACCCTGACATGTAGGCCTCTAAATAAGTATATTTTTGCCCGACTGTAAATTTGGGAATTTGTCATTTTCCAACAAACGCATCAAAAGTATAATGTACTAAAAATCTCGGAAAATTATGTCATTTCAGCAACATTTGTAAATCACCGGTATCGAATTAGAAATAAACCACGTTTAAATTTCATTTGGGGGGGGCCCAAGCACCCAAGCCCCGTCAGTATGCAAGCGCCCCGATCTACACCTTGTTGGCGGGAAAAATGCAACTGATCTCCCTACCTTTCTTCTTTCTCTTTTTTCTTTCCTTCCTTCTTTCTCTCTCTTTTAGGTGTGCTGGGGAAGGGAGGCAAGGGCCGATTCACACGTTTTGGCGGGATTAATCGCAACTGATCTCCCTTCTTTTCACCCTTTTCTTTTCTTCTTACTCTTTTTTGTTCCATTTTAGCTCTCTTTTGTTGGCGGGGCGGGGGGGGAGAGGCAAGGTTTTTGGCCCTCGATTCACAACTTGTTGGCGAGAAAATTGCAACTGATATCCCCTTCTTTCCTTTCTTCCTTTTTTTCTTCTCTTTATCTCCTCTTTTCCTTTTTTCTTTCCCTTTCCTTCCTTCTCTCTTATTTTGTTGATGAGGGGGTGGGGAGGCAACAGCCCGGAGGCAAGGCCCTTTCGCCCCCCATCTCCTTCTTATTTACACCTTTTCTTTCTTCTTCCTCTTCTTTCTTTCCCTCTTTCTCTTTCCCTTCTTTTCCTTCTTTCTCTCTCTTTTTTTTCTTTGTTGGGGTGGGACCAAGGCCCCTGCCCCTATGGATCCGCCCTTCCACCTGTAGGCCTATCATTCCTTGCACACTTCTGTAATAGCATGTACGTACCGTACTCACATTCACATCACATTCAAAAAGAAATAAAGAAAACAACAATGCACGGCTCAAACATGAAACATTGAATGATCTAAATACACGCTATATACAGGTACTACAGTATAGCTAGAGTGCTGCAGTTACTGCATAGGTTAAATTATTGTGTGAGCGCCGTGACTGGCCTGACACCGCGGAGTTGCCCGCGGAGGCATGTGATATTACCTAAGCTCGCTGAATTTTTCTTCTCTTCAGTTATATGGTCTCGACATTTACAATCTATTTGCGTTATTATTGTTGTGATTTCAATGTAGTTTTCATAAAAAACCAATAAAGCAGAAGCTTGGACTATGATTATGTTGGCATGGTCCACAGAATTTGTACAAATATATTCAAAGTAAAGATTTTACGCGAAAAATCGGACTGTTTGTGCCAATATATTGTAAACCGTCGCACGAATTATCTCGACTGTGTGTGTACGTGTGTGAGCGTAGAACCACGTATTACGTTGATCAGTTTGGCTGATGCGTATATATAGCAAGATGCCTCATTA
>CP137678.1:26518735-26596520 GCA_037976565.1 Mesocentrotus franciscanus
TTGATATTATTAAAGTGTGCCACTCACTTTTAAAAAAATAACTTGTGTATAGCAAGAATGAATAAATCAACCCCAAAAAAAAAAATAATAATAATAATAATTACCCGGCATGTTATGGGCTTACTATGGCTAACTATAGGCTAATTAAATGCATTCCAGTAAGCCTATTCTTGTTCTGTAAATCACACTTTAAATGATCTGCATACAGTGTACATGTACATGTAGATACTGTACATGTACAGCCCACGGCGGGCGGCCCGAAGAAAATGACAACTTTGCTCTCATGGGCCTTCTGAAACGTACCAAAATCACTAGATATTGTTTTAAAATTGCATGGTCTGGTGGACCTCAGGGACCTTTATGCAAAGCATGAGATACATCGATTTTTGGTAGGCACAAACCTTCATGCAAATACAGTCAAACCTGTCCATAGCGACCACCCAAGGGAAACACAAATAGTGGCCGTTGTAGACAGGTAGCGGACATTCGTCCTTTTCTGCCCTGGAGCTTAGGTTATCGAGTAGCTCTTCAAAGAGTCGAATCTCGGGCTTCACGGTGTTTCCTTTCGCTTCCTTCATACAAAACAATACCAACTTCACATAGAAGTGAAATTAACTCCTCTGACTTTTATTACATCCAAGTAGTTACTCCTCAATAGTAAAGCAAATGAAGTTTATCTAACTGAATATTATCCAAAATTGAAGATACATACATGTACATACATACAGGTTTTTGTACACAAGACCAAAAAGAAAATGACTGTAATACTCCACATAAAAGTAGTAAAACAAAACAAAGCCAACTTCATACAGAAGCGCAACAATTCCTCTCATCAGTAGCAATTACATGTACTCTTAACAACTGATCCAACTGAAATCCACTTCAGGATTCCAAACTTGAAGATACCGATGACAAAAACATGCCTGTCATACTGTACTCCACTCAATTTCACATACAGGCATATACTGTAGATGATGATGCTGATGATTATTCCATAGAACACAACTTCAAGATTCTCTAAATGAAGATATACATGTACACTTCAGCTGATGAATAACAAGAAGAATGGCTCTAATACTCCAAAACAATCAAGTACAAAGCAGCTTCAAGTCATGTACTGATAGCAGATGTGCAGGCCTCCCGACCATTAATAACTTATGAAGTAATACCGTATGACATCACCGACTCGTATTCATACCAGTACCGAACAACACACATGAGAAACTGCACATGTACATGTATGAATACCCAACCAACCCAAAAGCTAGGCTAAAGTCTCTTTCAATATTAAAGCTTACGTAACAACTCGGTGATCACGAACAAAAGATAAGGCTAAGCAGTCTGTACATGTACATGTATGTGTTGGATTGATTTTTGGCCCAACTGCTACAGTGTAAGAAAGCAAGCAGGCTAGAAAATTGTATACATGTACACTGTACATACATGTGTGTGGATCAACCAGAGGACCTACAATGTATGGATCAACCAGAGGACCTACAATGTATGGATCAACCAGAGGACCTACAATGTATGGCTACAGTGTATTTAGTACTATCTGAGGATTTGGTGATTGAAGATTAATGCCTTGCCAAAGGGGTATGACTACAAGCTCATCAACTTGGTTTGGAACCCTGGACCTCCTGTTTCTGATGCAATTGCTCTACCCCTGAGTCATCAAGCCTCTATGCATGCATAACAGAATGTAATGACATGCATGACCCCCCCCCCCTTGTTTTTTTGGGGGGGCTGCTGGTCAGAAGATTTTTTAGTTGAAACAACACAAAAACCTGTGACCGACTTTAGTATTACAGTACCATTTTTATAATTAATATATATTTCCCTAGGTTGCTTGTCAGAGAGTCTGTGGACTTGTGCCACCCCCTCCCCTACATGTACCTACAAGCGAAACCCTGGATCTGCCACTGTGTTTGCTGCCAACCTGTAATGAGCTGAAGCATTAAATTGGTAACTTAGGGTATTAAACTTACACTAGCAGGACCCGTGGAAAATCCACGGGATTCTAGGGAGGGTGGGGGTTGAAAATAGATATGTGCTAACGATTATTATTATCAATATTATTATATATATTTTTTTATTTTTTTTTAAATTTTTTAATAATATTTTTTAAAGATAATTTCTTTTTATCATTTTATAATTTTTCTTCTTCTTTTCATTAATATTGTACTCGTTAGAATATCAACCTTTTGTTTGCTGTCCCATGTATCATTTTGAATTTTTTTTTTATAAATATGTATCATGTAATAAAACTTGAAAATTGGAAGAAAACAGTGAAATCAATAAGTTGTAATTAAAATTGATGCATATATTTTAGACTAATACTTTCTTTTTACTTTCGTTAATTACGATTATTGTCGTCACTTAAATTCGTTCCTACTTTTTCACTATCCCTTTCCGGATCCTCACTCTCGTTATCTATACGAATATTGTTGTCATGCATGCACTGAAAATAATATACAAATATACATAAAATGACACGAGGATCTAGCTAAAACTATTCGCATCGAAGGAACATCAAATCGTATTATATTCTCCCGAGGGCCATCGCGGCCCGAGGGAGAACAGTACTATTGATGTTCCTGAGTGCGAATAGTTTTAGCTTGTTCGAGAATGAGTCATTGTATATTTGTTTTATATCCCTTCCACCCAGGCGCGGATCAAGGATTCCTTAGGGGGCCCAAATTTGAAGTTATGCGAGCCAAATATTGGTACGTAATGAGCAAAAACGTTTTTTTTTTTTTGGGAGGCGGGGCAGACAAAACATCCGCATCACCCCACTCTTACATGCAAGCCCCGCTCAACGTTTTCATAGTGATTCGGGGGCCAGGGGCGGAGCCCCCAGAAGCTCAGGGGTTTTAGGCATTAAATTACGGTCAGATAAGCATCCAGGGTCCGCCTTAGGGCCATTGAGTGGGTCCAGGGGGCAGAGCCACCGGAAGTTCAGGGTTTTTAGGCATTTAATTACGGTCAGATGAGTATAATTTGATACCTTATTTGTGGCACTGGCAGGTCACTCATTGGCGTGGGGTCCAGGGGGCGGAGCCCCAGAAGCTCAGGGTTTTAGGCATTTAATCACGGTCAGATGAGCATATTTTGATACCTCATTATTTTGTGACACTGGCAGGTCACTATTTTTTCTTTCTTTCTCTCTTTCTTTCTATCTCTTTAATATACTTTTTCCACAAAAAGTGGGGAGGGGGGTGGAGCTCGAGCCCCGAGCCCTGCCATTCCGCGGACCCTGACATGTAGGCCTCTAAATAAGTATATTTTTGCCCGACTGTAAATTTGGGAATTTGTCATTTTCCAACAAACGCAATCAAAAGTATAATGTACTAAAAATCTCGGAAAATTATGTCATTTCAGCAACATTTGTAAATCACCGGTATCGAATTAGAAATAAACCACGTTTAAATTTCATTTGGGGCAGGCCCCAAGCACCCAAGCCCCGTCAGTATGCAAGCGCCCGATCTACACCTTGTTGGCGGGAAAAATCGCAACTGATCTCCCTACCTTTCTTCTTTCTCTTTTTTTTTCTTTCCTTCCCTTCTTTCTCTCTCTTTAGGAGTGCTGGGGAAGGGACGCAAGGGCCGATTCACACGTTTTTGGCGGGATTAATCGCAACTGATCTCCCTTCTTTTCACCCTTTTCTTTTCTTCTTACTCTTTTTTGTTCCATTTTAGCTCTCTTTGTTGGCGGGGCGGGGGCGGGGAGAGGCAAGGTTTTTGGCCCTCGATTCACAACTTGTTGGCGAGAAAATTGCAACTGATATCCCCTTCTTTTCCTTTCTTCCTCTTTTTTCTTTCTCTTTATCTCCTCTTTTCCTTTTTCTTTCCCTTTCCTTCCTTCTCTCTTATTTTGTTGATGAGGGGGTGGGGGAGGCAACAGCCCGGGAGGCAAGGCCCTTTTCGCCCCCATCTCCTTCTTATTTACACCTTTTCTTTTCTTCTTCCTCTTCTTTCTTTCCCTTTCTCTCCCTTTTCCCTTCTTTTCCTTCTTTCTCTCTTTTTTTTTTCTTTGCTGGGAGGGGGACCAAGGCCCCTGCCCCCATGGATCCGCGCCTCCTTCCACCTGTAGGCCTATCATTCCTTGCACACTTCTGTAATAGCATGTACGTACCGTACTCACATTCACATCACATTCAAAAAAGAAATAAAAGAAAACAACAATTGCACGGCTCAAACATGAAACATTGAATGATCTAAATACACGCTATATACAGGTACTACATGCAGTATAGCTAGAGTGCTGCAGTTACTGCATAGGTTAAATTGCATTGTGTGAGCGCCGTGACTGGCCTGACACCGCGGGAGTTGCCCGTGCGGAGGCATGTGATATTACCTAAGCTCGCTGAATTTTTCTTCTCTTCAGTTATATGGTCTCGACATTTACAATCTATTTGCGTTATTATTGTTGTGATTTCAATGTAGTTTTCATAAAAGACCAATAAAGCAGAAGCTTGGACTATGATTATGTTGGCATGGTCCACAGAATTTGTACAAATATATTCAAAGTAAAGATTTTACGCGAAAAATCGGACTGTTTGTGCCAATATATTGTAACCGTCGCACGAATTATCTCGACTGTGTGTGTACGTGTGTGAGCGTAGAACCACGTATTACGTTGACGTCAGTTTGGCTGATGCGTATATATAGCAAGATGCCTCACACGGGATAGGCCCAACCCATCGCATCATGCATGTGCTACGCTACATGACGTGAGTGAAGTGTCTCTTGATAAAGTATCTCTTTGATTAGACTGCATATAGCAAGATGCCTAACACGGGATAGGCCCTCCCTTTGCGACGTGCATATTTGCTACAACACATCATGGACTGGACTGTCTCTTGATAGTGTGATCTCTTTGATTAGACGTGCAGAGGGCGGGTGCACGCCGCCGACTCACTCGCGGGTTCGTCGCCTCCTTGCACGGACGACGCCGGCCGTGCTCGTCCGCCCGTCCTCCCGGGACCCCGAAACCACCTTTTAACGACATGGACGGCGACCACGGGTCGACGTGGCACGCGACATGCCCGATCCCATCCATTTGGAATTGTGTCGCCGTTCGCGCCACGGCAGAGGCGGGCAGGGTCGAGGAAAGACGGGTTTGATGTCAAGAAATTCACATTGGCAGACCGTTACGCACCCCCCGCGGCGATTTTGCGTATTAATATATAGATGTACAATGTAGGCTACATGTAGTTGTAGGGTAAGAGGGAGAATCCAGTTTCCATGAAAAAATAAATCTATTTTTTTATTTTTTTTATTGCAGGTCAAAGAATCTTTTCCACACACAACCATAATTTGTTCCAAATATACACAAAGTTAAAACCTTTACAAATTCAAAAGAAATTTCTTTATGTATAAAATTGTGTAGATTTTAAAAAAAAGGGTACCGTTAAAACAACTTCACAAGAAATTGTTCAATAACATGAATTGGGACTCTAACATTTATTATAACACTGAGAATCCACAGTGTATTTAACTGTATAACTTTAATACAGAAGCAAACACAGAGAGTACCACTTCAATTTACCATTGTTAAGTACAAACATTTGTACTAAATTATCCAGAATGTTCTCTTTACAAGGAGGATATAAATCATGAATAGCAAGTTTCATTGAATACAAAAGGAAATAGTACACCAAACAATTAGTGTCATGTAGTTTAATCACCATAGAAGGATAACATCTAACATTTTATCCAAGTGATTTTCAAAGACTCCATGAGCAGAGTGAGAGAAGTAAAAACCAAAAAGTTGTTTAGCGCCCTCTCTCTCAATATGCAAGATAGTTCCACTTTTAGGTCATTTGTCAACAGATCATGATGGGAATACCAGCACGTACATGTACAATACAATATACATGTACACGACATGTTAATGTTCCAATAAAACTTGTATGAGAACTGTTTACTGTTCTTTTAATACTAGGCTTGAGGAACAAAATAAATCCAAACAAAGTGTTAACCTCACTTCAACAAAACCAAATAAAAATCAGAATAAAAGGAGAATTAAACCTTCAAAGTTGGTCTGTATGGAAGGAGAAAGAATCAGAGGTAAATACTGTCCTTGTGTGGATTGAACTGGATTCCTATTTCTTTCAATCACATTTCTTTACAGGTACGAACTGTATGAATTTCTTTGCATTTTACTTTATTATTTATGACATTTTCTGGTCATACTGCCCTATCATGTTTAACGCCCATCAGGTATCAAACCCAGCAATCGAGTCATCGCGTAAACACAGTATACACTGGATGAAAGCATGATGAAAGGACTACAGGTCACAAACCCACAATGACCAGGTGAAATGAATTTGTGCATTTACTTCCCGATACTACACTGTACATTAATCAGCTTCAATCTTGACAGTCTTAATGACTTGTTTAGTCCAAAGAACAATTCTGTTTTTATATAGCCCTTGTTCAAATGCACCTCCTGTCAAAGAAAGGCCATTAATAGCACGGACTTTGTACTTTACGCATTCTATGTTGCACTTTATACTTTGTGACAAAGTGCCAACTACTGCAAAATTGAAAAAAAAATGATGACAAATAATTTGAGAATGTAAGAAAAGTGTGATTCGAGCAGACACTACATGTACTGTACATGTACATGTACATCTGTACTGGAAAGGAAACAATTACACTGACACCTAGTTTTGATATTCAATCAATGACCGTTAAAGATACTATGTCCCTTTTGCAGCCAACATCAAATTCTGTAGAACTTTGCAGGAATTATGAATATGTCACATATGTCTTATTCACTGTCAGACACTATTGAGTGACTGACTGGCTTTTTTCATCTTTGGTTATAACATACATAAAATGAGCTGTAAAGAGTACATGAGTATTTGTCTACATCAATAACCCACTTCTTGTAATGGCCAAAATTAAACTGATTGAATCTTTGCGCAGCATAAAACGTACGACCATTCGGTACAATGGTCTGAATAATCAGACTATTACTTACTGGCTCTATAGCTTCTAAGTCGATTCGACAACTATAATCATTATTTTCCCACTTAAAGACATTTTCAAGCCCCCTTTCTTTTAGGGAAGTTCTAAATTAGTATTGTCTTTCAAATGCCATTGGAATTTAACCTTTTCATTTTTTTGGCCTGCAAATGGGACATAGTACCTTTAAGTCAACATGGGCTAAGTGAGAAAAGATATTGTACAGTATGTAATCGATCTAGCTATCACCCCCCAAAAAAAATGCAATTGCTTTCCTTAAAGATAGTGTATCCCTTTGGCAGCCAACATCAAATTCTGTAGAACTTTGCAGGAATTATGAATATGTCACGTATGTCCTATCTTTTTTAACGTTAGCAGTATTCAAATTATGCAAGGAAACCCATTACTTTCTAGACTTTTTTTTTGTGTGTGTTTTTATTGGACAATCAAAAGAAATCACAATATTTACAAATAATTTACATAATTAGAAACAAATTCACTACACAGAATAAAACAATAACAATAAAATAAAATAAATGGTACAAATAAAACCACAAAAAAGGCAGAAAATTAAAAACGTTACAAAATAAATATTGTTCAAGAATGAAGCCTCCCGAGACAAAAAAAAGGTGACTTCACTGTCAGACACTATTGAGTGACTGACCGACTTCTTTGACTGAAATCTCAGTGTATAAGACGCACCTGTGCATAAGACGCATCCCTATTTTTAAGACCAAAAAAAAAAAAAAAAAAAGGAAAAAAGCTTTTTTGCTTTTTAGCACACACCGAAGTATGTTAGAAAACCCATGTGGTGAAGTCGATTTGTGCTTGTGAACTTGTCACAAATAATAGCAACAATGTCGTTTTTAAAACTAAAGATGACAGATAAATCTTCCTCTAATAGTCTGAGTCCAAACAGAAGGATTCTAAAGTTAAGCCAAACAGATATTCGGACATAGGCTAGTTTGGTTCTAGAGTTGATATCCCGTATGTGTGTGAGCTGGGACCATGCAGTTGCTCTACCGGGCACTGGTGAGCTTCGGCCGGCAGAGTGCCATGTGAAGGGGCATAATAACATCGAGACTTTAAAAAAAACAAAAAAACAAACAAACTCTCTTCTCTTAAAATTAGGAACGTAGGTTAACTTCAAATAGTAGATCCTATTCTTCATTCGCATTATGTAGTTTATGTTGAGACACAGAGATTATCGAAAACCACTAAAAAGTAGCAGTTTGAGGACTCAAAATATCCTGTACCTGTCTATAAGACGCACCCCCGACTTTGAATTTTTCCGACAGGAAAAAAGTGCGTCTTATACACAGAGATTTATGGTACACAAAATGAGCTGTAAAGGGTACATGAGCATTTGTCTACATCAAGGCCTCAATAGCTCACTTCTTGCAATGGCCAAAATTAAACTGATTGAATCTTTGCACAGCACATTTAATCAAACGAGCGCGCTCGCTAAATTCGATTCAACAACTAATGGTCATCATTTTCCCACAAAAAACATTTTCGAGCCCTTTTGTTTTTAGAGAAGTTCTAAATTAGTATTATCTTTCAAATGCCGTTGGAATTCAATCTTTCCATTTTTTGGGCCTGCAAATGGGACATACACTGTAGTAGGCCTACCTTTAACATTTACATTGTAATACATGTAAGACCCCGTTCTCATTCACTTCGTTGGAGCGGTCTAACTAAGACCCGTTCCTCAGGAGCGGTTCTTAGGTGAGTGAGAACGGTCAAAGTGGTCCAGGAAGTGGACTTCTGGACCGCTCCAGAAGACCACCTCGGGAGGTGGTCTTGAGGAACGGGTCTTATTAAGAGCGGTTTGGAGCGCTCTAACGTGCGAGTGTGAACGGAAGCGTACTTTGAACGGAAGTGAGCTAGTGACGTTCGCGCGAAACATGTAGTACGGTACATACGCTTAGTATTCCGCGAAAAAATTACCCGCTGACCTGAGCTGCCATAGCAACAAGACCACTTTGACTCGTGGAGCGGTTTGAGCCATAAAAACTGCTCGGAGTGTGAACCCTCGCAAACCGTTCCTCAAGACCCGTTCCTCTGGAGCGGTCTAACTAAGACCACTTTCAAAGTGAGTGAGAACGGGTCTAAGTAAAAGCTCTTTCAGATATCACAGTGACCACTGCCGCATCATTGAATGGCAACTGTGTGCTACAAAGGTCCTATGCATATTCACTGAGCTATGTGCTATAAGATACAGAAATGTCATACGATTACACTTTACGTCATCATGAAAATCCACCCCGGTTTTGCCGCGTCATATTTGAATGAGGCCTGAATAAGTACAAATCAATAATTCTCTTTATTTTAACATGAATTGAGCTAAAAGATGACATTTAACGTGCTCGCAAGAGTGAAAATTCCCATCTTGAACATTTTTCCCAAGGTCTCAGCAATGCAGGTTCTTTTATGAAAGGGATGTATGTGAAAACACCCTCGCTGTATAATGCATGTTGCACCACCATTCTACATATATAAACACTCAGTTGTAGCTGTGACATTCTTGTGAGTCTGTCTCATCTGAAGGACATTTATAAAAGTAATGCAGTTTAGTAAAAGCCCCCCCCCCTCCCCAAATAATAACTTCAATGACAATAAAAATAATAAGGATAATAATAAATGATAGTTATGCAGTTTTAAAAAGTCCCCTCCCCCAAAAAAAAATTAAAAATGGATAAGAAATGATAATAATCATAACAATAATAATAAAAATTAAATAAATAATAGTAATATTAATAATAATAATAATAATAATAATAGTGACAACAATAAATAAATATATAAACCCATAAATAAATATATAAATGAATAAATGTAAATAAATATATTTCTATGGTTTTAGAAGTACATGTAAATGTACAATGTACACCTGTAGTTGAAAAATAGCAAGATACCAGCAATACTTTGGTCCTGTGAACTTGAGAAGTTGTTTCCTCCCCAAGTGGAATATCAAACAAATGTAAGATTTATAAGAATAATTTTGGTTTACCGGGCAGTGGCGGATCCAGGGGGCCCGCCCTCCTAGAAAAAAGAACAGGAAAAACACCCTTTTTTGAAAAAAAAAGTTGGGCCCTCCTGGCGCTCAAGGGGTGGAGGTAGAAAAAAAAATAACCCTTCCCGTAGGGAAATTTTTTTTTCGGGTGCCAAAAAAAATAAAAGTGCTCACTACCCTGGCGCCCAAGGGGTGGTGGAAAAATTACCCTTACCGGAGGGAAAACAAATTTTCGGGTGCCAAATTTTTTTTTTTGCTCACTACCCCCCACTGAGCGAAAAATCGACCGCACGATTTTCAAATTTTCGCACGAAGTGGGCCCTTCTTAGGCCCTCCCTTGCCGCCGGCTGGATCCGCCCGCTACGGGTACATGGCTAATCCCAGCAGTTCAATTCAAACAGCATCAACATCAACATCATCGTGTCTGTCATGTGTGAGAGTCACATCTAGTATCATCAGTCAGCTGTGTCCTTGCAAGTGCTACTAACATGTTTAATTAGATTGTTGAATTTGCTATGCCAAGGGCCGTGAGAAAAGGAGGAAGCTACATGTACATGTACATGTACAATGTAGAGTAGGGCCCTGATATTCAAGATCAGGGTTTACTTTTAGATGTACTGTACATGTATATACAAGAAAATTCATTAGAAACTTTTCATTGAAGAAAAATATGTCTATGTCTTTTTTTAAAGAGAAGGTTTATTGATTTTGAATTTGACTGAGTTTGGTATCATTGCAATCGTAAACTTACACTGAGTAAGAATATCACATTTGTTTAACTTGTAAATTCGAGAGAAAATTATAAAAGTTGATTAAAATTGACGAAAAATCAACCCATTCAACCCACGGTGCGCGATGCATGCAGTGAAGGTGTGTGTGCAAATCACTTGTATTGCATTGAGTGCCGTACCCATTCATAGCCGACATAGTTTACCTTCATCAAAATCCCCTGGGAATATCGATATGGACGAAAACATACCGGTACTTGATTTGAGTTTTGAGTTAATAGAAGAAGGAAGTACCTCTGACAGCGACAACGACAATGGAGATTTGGGAGATCTTGACCTAGAAGATTTTGCCGATGTACGCTTACGTACGGTACTATATAACCTGCCTGCAGCGCATGCACGATAGCTGGCTTGCCATAGCCAGCCCAGTGGGCAATCGAGCTAGCCGTGAATCGCGAACCGGACTGATCTCGGTCTTCTCTCGATTTCCTCTTTCCCCATTTATCTGGTACTACGACTTAAAGGGAGTGTAGACTGACGAGACTACATGTCCTTCCTGTGGCCTGACTTGGGGCCATCGAGTATAATACGACTACGGACGCAACAGCAGCAATCATTTGCGTGCGACATACGGAAACCGAAGCGCGAGGAGAACTTCTGTCTGTTTCGCGAACGCTGACCATGTAGAGATTAAGTCGCTGACTACCGTTAATCAAGTCCATTCGCTTACGGGCAATTGTCCAAAAGAAGACGTAGATGGTGTTAACCAGTATTTGCCAGCTACACGGCCTTTAATTTATCAAAAATCATAAATTAATAGGCCTAATCATACATTTTCGTAATGAATATCTGGACAATTTTATGTAAATTTGTCGCCTATTTTAGCTCCGTCGTTAGGTCAGCATGCAAGATGTCCTTCGCACTGCCAGATCAGACCTGTACACGGCTACACGCTAACATGCCCTCAAAATATATGGTTATTATTCTGAAGTATATGCTCAAATGTGACGGAAGTAACATAAAAATCAAACAAACATTTGTAGAAAGTATTATTTATTCGGTGTATCTCATTTAAAGTGCCAAAATAAAGGAAATATCACCGCTACATGTAGCAGTGAATATACAAACAACGTTAAACCCATCTCAAAAAATTGCAATTGCAATGGGCATCCAACATTGTCCCGAATGTGTGATGTAGGTTAGTTCATTCACTGAAGTCACACTATCGCATGTGTTTTATCGGCGTCATTTCAATTCGTAAGTGGGTTCTGGAAAGGGTATCAAAATTGTATTTAATTTATTCCTCACACCAGTGAGGGCTTAAAAAGTACTTTACTCATTTTCTTAAAGGTAATGCAAAGTTTTGGGAAATTTTGAAAATGGATGGATAGTAATTCTTTAAATTGTTGATATATTTGGATGCCCCTGTGGATGTATTATAAGCACTAAAAAATTTAGCCCCTAAAACACTTCTGCTTTCGAGCAAATTGAATAATTAAAATTTACCGGTGCTCCCGGTAAATTTCAAATATTTCAAATAGCGCCTAAGGCCATTCCATGGTAACTGCAACCATGAAAATCTCAGAATATGCAGTTCTGATAAATAATTTCAAAACGGGAATAGCAAATCGGTCGATGATTTCAACTGCGACAACGATCATTGAATATATATTGTAAAATCACATATGCTTCCAATATGTTCATTTGAACCAAATTCATGACCCCATACCAAAACTTAGTAATACCTTTAAGGTTCCCAGCAATCTGTAGAGGTATAATTTACCTATTTTTCTAATTTCAATGAACCTTCTCTTTAAATCCAAGGGTGTGTTTAAGCGCTTTTGAAGCAAACCGTACCTTACCGAGCCATGGTGCTCCAATGTGTACCGTGACAAGTGGTTTGTTTTGTGAGCGTAATGACTCTCAGACAAAATATCAAAGATACAATCATACTTTAAAAAAAAAGAAGAAAGATTCAATATTCGCCGACGTGTTTTTCATCACATGGATGCTTAACGCACTACAGCCCTTTGATAAATTAAAAGATCTCATCATCTGGATTTTGTTTCACGAAAAACCATCATACATGTAAGTACAACTTTACCGACCCCCCCATTGAAAAGCATGTTAAATCTAATACCGTACATGTGTTACAAAGGGTAGTCAGCGAAATCTGTACTAGTGACAGATTCATGAAACGCTGCCCGGCCTAGCAAGTCTCTCAATGATAATGAAAGTGGTTTCTTCAATCTTCTACAGCACTCATGTCCATCATGCTGCCATGCTCCTGGCACTCTAACATTATTACCTCGCTCATAGCCGAGCGGGAAAATATGTACCCTCTGTCAATGACAGTGTCATAAACCTTGGTGGAGACCGAGCATGAAATGGTGTCTTGCCAAAGGATGTTAGTACCAGGTTGGGATTTGAACCATCAAATTTTTGATTGAACCACTTAACCATGACCTCTCCACTCAAACAGGGCATAAAGCTGAAGGTCCGTTGGTTGCTCATGAGCCTCAAGTACAGTGTACATGTAAGGTATACCTAAGTGACAATGGGCATCATAATTTTCCCCTTTTCATGCTTTCTACCATGTTGTAGGAGGCCAGCGATGTTAGTTCCAGTTGAAATGCGAAGACACATGTAAGAAACTGTTTTTGCGTTGCCAATTCGATACTTACTTTACAATAATAGCGATTAGTATAGTATACGAACGCGCATGCATGGAGTTCGCTGAATTTAGCGAACTTCCTGCGAGCTCGCCTTTTTACACTAATCGCTGCTATCGTAAAGTAAATATCAATTTGGCAACGCAAAACAGTTTTTTTGTGTATACCGCGTGTCTTCGCATTCAACGGGAACTCACATCGCGAACTCTTGTAAGAGGTCAACGTTTTTGTAATGTAAATCCCACCTTTACTAATTCTCATCAGGAACACGTGAAAGATACATGTAAGCAAACGCTATCACTCCGGTCACAAAATCTAACATTTTATATTTATTTCTTGACCGATTTTAAGGTGCTTTTTAAGAGAAGAAAGAACAGTCCACTAGCGAACTCCAAAGCCACTGTGCGATGTTCGTCGGGTGCGGGAATGGGTGATTTCGGACGCATTTTAGGTTTTGTTTACCTGCCTCTCCACGCAGGGGTATGGGTAGGGTGTCTGAACGATTTTTCAATTTTCCCTTTTGGATCGTTTTTCACCATTTTGGTTGGATAATTGAAAAAATTATTTACTCAGAATAATACATTTCAAATTTCAAGACTCACCGATGTTTCTATCAAAAGTTACAGCCCCTTCAATTCCCTACAATATTCATCCATTTTTGTAAGAATCGACGAAAAGACGTACACGCAGAGTTATGTTGTTTTGCTAAATTTAGCACAACAGCTGAATTGCGCAATATGCAAGCGTACACATACGCGTGCAAGCGCGCGTGTTGCTTAACTGATGCGCGATCGGCGATCCATTGTCTTCAATGGGCACCCACTTCCGGTTTGTAGACACGCGGCCCGATGCATATTCATGTGCAGATTTTACGCGCTATCACCATGGGTTCGCCGGCGGAGCTCACGCCTCCCTACTTAGCTGATCCGAAAAATGTGGGGAAGGGTATTTTCAAACTGTAATTGTTTGTGATCCCTGGGGCTAGCGAAAAATAAGCGTAGGGATATTTTCCTTACGACTGGGACTACATATCGCCAGGGGCGTCATATCTCATAAGTGGCAAATTTCGGAGTTAGCCAGGAAACAATGTTTAAATAGCTGTTTTGACCAAGATATTTTTAGAATTTCGAGATGACGCCCTCTGGAAATATTGGAATTAATCTGCTCTTTCATATGACACCTCATTTATTGAGTATCACCTTCAGGATCACAAAGAATAAAGGTTTGAACTTAAAAAAAAACAAAAAAACTTTGACCAATTTTGCATGATCGCGTAATGCACATAGACTGCATAGGGCTGCGTGCAATCTCTATGGGAAGGATTTTAGCACACAACATCGGGTGCGCGATCAGACACCCTAGTATGGGTGCCAGTCAAGGCTAGGTGATATCAATATCATATATATTTTACACTATCACCTAGCCCTCACGGCTTGCTTCATGCATCTACATGTACGTACACATCCCCGCTGGTATACTGTTCCGCCGGCCGGCCGGCCTGCTATAGTCTACTGTTCAAGTTCAACTTATGAAGGAAGTTCAAGTAAGTTCAACTTATGAAGGAAGCAATGCCAAAGAGATAATAAACTGACATACATGTAATCATACTCATACCAGTCATAGTCTAGACTCTAGTCTAGACCTCACATAATACCATGCATAGGCCTAGGCTACAACACAACTGCAGTCTCGACTCAATTACAAATATTACACTTTAGTCTTTACAGAATACAGGCACACAAAAAGAGCTCAACTCATAGTATACACTAACACAGGTCATCAATTTAATTGTACTTCTTCTTTTGACATTGCTGCTCATTTACACATATCTAGTATTATGAAAATACTAACGCACATTAATGCACTAGATCATTTATTTCTGGAAATAACGCAAACACACTCCGAATGTCATGCTATGACTCGTGATAATTTACCCCTGGCGCTTCCCCCATTGACATTACACACTAAAAAGGGCTGGGCAACAAAAGGGAGTTTGGCCGACTGAATACTTACCTATTGTAGATATAAAAGTTGTACTGAATGTGTCATCTGAAAATCTGAATAAAAGGCATGTCTTTCCCACACCAGAGTCTCCTATTAATAGTAACTTGAAGAGCAAATCATACGTTTTCTTTGCCATTTCTATGTAGAATTAAAGCTTACGATTCGTATGGCACATACGTTAGTTGCTATTCTTCCTATCTCTTTCGACGGCCACCATAAAACCAATAGCCTCGTTCGCCGGATAAAAAGTCATATATACAATTTAGGTTGTAATATCTATCATTAATTTAAAATTATGAAACAAAATAATAATTTTAAAATAAAAAATGATTTAATTTTGTAATACCCATGAGTGATTTAGTACTTTAAAAAATTGTTTGTAGATTGAATCGGGTAATTTTTGGACAAATTGGCAATTTATCAATTATGAGTCATTCTGACAAAATCGCCGTGACATGACGTTCTCAGTGTGTATTTTCTCTCACTCAGACAGAGATCACAAGACTAGCCAAGACGACTTAGCGACAACGATAAATGGAATTGCGTAATCATTTGGCGTCGAAAACCGTGGCGACTCTTGAAGTTTATTGAATATTTTGTAGTTTTTATTTTCTTGCATTCATGTCATATTCTTTCAAATGTATGGGCCTAACCATCGCGGAGATATAGGCCTCGGTCTCCTCTGCTGATGCATTAATAGGCTATAATTATTATAATGATGATGCAATGAAGATCGATGATGTCATGATGATAATAATAATGGTACATGTACTAACAATATTGATGATAATGATCATGGTGATGATGACAATAGGCCATTAATAATGATGCAATGGTGATGATGATGATGATGATAATAGGCCATAATGGTGATGCAATGATGATACTACTAATAATAACAATGACCAATGTTCTTGATGATTATAATATAAAATAATAATAGGCCTAAATAATAACAATTTGGTTTACCAAGGAAATTGCCTCGTCAGCTTCAATGCTGTTCTTCCAAACGGGGCCCTGCAATTACCCCCAGCGAATGCAAGATTCCCATTTACACATGGGTGGCGAGTGGCAAAGGTGGATCTTGCCAACTTGGTGCGCCGGGCTGACATTCGAACCCTCATCCCTTGGATTGAGAGTCAAGCGAATGAACCAATATACCACGACCCCTTCTACATCCCATCCGACGAGAGGATGATTATAATAATGATAATAATAATAATAACAATAATAGTAATGATAGTAATAATAATAATAATACTAACAATGATAAGAATGATAATAATGATAATAATGGTAATTAGTAAATAACGATGATAGTAATAATGATAATAATAACAGTAATAGTAATAATAATACTAATACTAATAATAATAATAATAATAATAATAATAATGATAATAATAATAGTAATAATGATGATAATAATAATGATAATAGTAATTAAGAATGATAATAATAATAATGATAATAATAATGATGATAATGATGATGATGATGGTGATGATGAAAGTGATGATGGTGATGATGATGCTTGAATCACCCCACCCACATATTCGGACAGTACGTGATCGTTAACAAAATGAGTGGACCCATTACTAACTCCCAATTTAATTTTGAAATAAGTATAGTAATATTCAGGTTAAAGAACCTGGGAAATTTGAGTCTGTATGCCTACGCCCAGGCTATGCTTTGTCACATGTGTGACTGATATCATATGACAGTTCATGGAGATTGTAGTTGTTACCGACAGATATAAACCGCCCCTCATTTTTTAAAAATATTTTTATATCTGTCTGTTTTTAAACATTGTTTTATACGACAAAACAAGCTCTCTTTCTTTCTCCCTCTCTCTCTCTCTCTCTCTCTCTTTGCGGGCACCATCTATAGCTTTCTTTGCCGGGTTGGGGCGGGAAGATGGAGGAGAGCAGGAGCAGAGAGATGTTGAGAGGACCGTCTATTTTTTTTTTTTTTTTACACATGTTATCTTCAAAAAGGAAAAGTAAAGCGACCGTGCATGAGTAAGAACGTCATTGACTGACTTGACCGTCTCAGCAATGGCGTCAATCCGAGCTTGAGCATAGAGGGGACATTACACAGGGGCGGATCCAGCCGGCGGCAACGGGGGCAATTCGTGAGAAAATATTTAGCTGCGAATCAGCCACTGCCGGTGAATAAGCGGGGGAGGAACACTATTTTTGTAATAGTTGTTCCTGGTGGTCCCCTTCTTTTCTGACAAAACATGGGGGACATTTGATATGATGTCCCCCTAAGACGTGTCCCCCCTGTCCCCCGGATTGACGCCCTTGGCGATTCAGTACTCACACGTTTACTATAGGCATTACTTTATCATTCTCTTCTCCTACTCTCCTCATTCATATCTTCCTTCTCACGGTTCTTGTTCTTCTTCTTCAACTTCTTTATCAACTTCTTTTCTTCATTTTCTTCTTTTTGCACTTTTTCAGTATTTTATGGAGGTTATAGCAGGCACACTTCGGGGGTAAAAATTATCCACGCCCTAGCTACGCCGCTCTTTATAATGAATATTATTGATTTAGTAATGAGGACGAGGGTGGTGATGATAACGTTACTGCTGCCAGTGGCGGATCCAGGAGGGCCAGGGGCCCGGGCCCTCCCTAGAAAAAACATGTTAAAACACCCTTTTTGGAAAAAAAGAAGATGGGCCCTCCCTGGCGCTCAAGGGGTGGTGGTGAAATTTTTTTCAATTTTGAAGGCAAAAAAAAAATTGCTCACTACCCCACTGAGCGGAAAATCGGGCCGGCACGGTTTTCAAATTTTCGCACGAAGTGGGCCCTTTTTTCGGCCCCCTCCCTTGCCGCCGGCTGGATCCGCCCCTGACTGCTGCTGCTGCTGATGGTGATGGTGATGGTGATCATGATGATGATGATGTCATGATGATGATGATGATGATGCTGATGATGCCGGTGATGATGATGGTTCTGAGCAGGGGGGCGGGGGGGGGGGCGGGTGAGATTATTAAAATGTTATCTTCGCTGCTGTTTCTGTTACTGTTGCTGGTTCTGGGTTCTGATGGGTAAGCAACGCCCGAAGGGTAGAAAAGTTTTATCAGCAAGCTTTATCAGCAATTCTCGAGAGGGTCGAGTCCTAAATAAAATCTATTCTACACTCAATTTTGAACGAGCGTTGTAAATGTGCTTTAGCGCCATCTTGTGAACGTTACAGAGACATAAACAAAATAGTTAGCCTTGTAGCTACACTAACCCCTCAAATCGCGCGCGCTATTATTGCACAGTTAAGTTCGCGCCACGAACTTGTTTTGAAACCCGCTGACACATACGCGAACTAACGTTCCCGCTCCCGGCCCGCAGCGCAGGCAGCCTAGCCCCCGGCCGCCCGGTGACAGTAGTCAGTACATGATCAGCTAGCCTAGCCGCGCCAAGCTTGAGGGGTTGTCACTTTTGAAGTTTTTGGAATGGTTGGGCCGAACATTCAATAAGTTTTGTGATTCATCAATTTTTTGATTGACTGTCTTATCAGAAAGAGGCAGTGCCAGTGGTAGTGCTAGTGCAGTGAAGCTGGTGAGTATAAAACCTAGACTATTTCCCAATTGTTTTCAATTTTCAATTTCATGGAAGTTCACAGTTCAGTGCCAATGCAATGATTGAATGAAAGTAGTCTACACAACAACGTGTCATAATAATCAACTGTACATGCTCTTTGATTGTTGGCATCAACAGGAAAACAAGACAAGACTCGGCCAGGCCTAAGAAAATACCATTACCAGATGCACTTATTATTATAAAGTGAAGTTCTTGTTAGAAATTTGACCTGCAAAAACAGTGCAAAGTTTGTAATTGTACAAATACAATGTCCTGAATGTAATTCATGAACAAACTTTTCACGTAATGAGATCTTTGAAATAATACTTAAGTTAAGATCTAACTAACTGCATGAACTTGTTAAAAATAAAATGTTGAAATATGTTAGCATTTTACTTCGCAACAAACGAGAACCATGATGAGAACGATTCTCGCTGTGCGCTGCCGCCAATAATAAAAAAATATATTGAAATGTACCGTGAGTTACGTTTGGGGCCCCATTTCAAATGCACTCTGGGATAGTTTGCGCAGCAGCTCTGTGCATGCTGGCGTTGATTATGTGTGTGTACTGTGTGTACCTTTTTTTCCCGACAGTAATCACAGTGACTTGTCACAAATTTTAAATGACTTCAAGAGTGGATCAATCATTAGGAAACATGTAGGCCTATGAAAATATTGTTAAACACACTAAATATAAGATGTTTGGATACAGGTGTGATGGGCAATAGCAAGAAGAAGCATATGAATAATAACGTCAACTTTCTTTGGTTATGTTCGTTGGCAAGTGCAAAAACTTGTCTAAAATAGTTAAAAATACTATAGCCTAGGGACAGGGCCTGCATTAAAGAATTTTGTTGGCTCGTTGGATGACCAATGGACATACATGTACAACATTTCGATTGCGGTATATGATTTGGAGTATCTTTCTCTTGTTTTTCGTAGCTGCTGTCACAAAAATTGAGGAACCTAGAAGTATAGCTATCGGCCACACTTAAATGTACATACGTACATTACGGCGAGAATTTCTAAGATTTCTAACATTTGAGTTCTAGATCTACTCACTCGGTCTAACACTACACTACAGTAACATGTTGCAAGATATCATTAACCTGTTAACTCCTGGAGCATGTCGAGTCTATTCTTAAAATGTCAAATTGAGTCACACTCATTTCAACATGAAATAAAAATGACAGTGTTATTCTGTTAATTATCCTGAAGTTTCTACATGTATAATTTTGCATTTTGTGACAATTTTCCATGTTTTGCTGTCTTTCAGGTACCATTCAACAGGAAAGTTTCTTCAGAAAACAATGATCGGGATGGCCAAGTCGACTCAGAAAAATACTAGAGTCTCTTCGACCAAAACGAAGGAGCTGTCACCCTCCAAAGTGCTGGCCATTGTTGCTAACTGGAATAACACAGAATCCCCTGCAAAATCCCCTGCAAAACGGTAGGTTGTTTACTATCAAGTTGGTTATAATTGTGAAAGCGGTTGAAACATCCACCAACCCCCAACTTGATAATTTGCATCCACTTTCCCTCTGTGTGGACAAAAGTTCCCAACTGTAATGCAATGCTATACATTCTCTTTCAGATATTTGATGTTTTACAAACTCAAATGATTTTATGAGAGGAAGAATAAACATATTTTTTTTTATATTGTACTGAAATTAACTACAGGCATTCCATTTTACAATGTTTTCACCTTAGGCAGAATAATCATATCAAGTTAATGACATTGAAATGATGGAAGGTCTGTTATAACAACAAAATTGCTTGCTACTATCTTTAGGTCCGGGCGGAAGCGCCCACGGGATGAGCAGCTATCAGCATCTGTTCCTCGCAGCCGGCGGAAACGGAAAACTTTCCGGAGAGACTACCTGTCCCAATCTTCAGAGGACGATGAACTACCAACCTTCAAGGCAAAGTCTTTCTACCATGGCCATCAGCCCACCAAGTACCTATCTCCTTTTGAACGCAAGGAAGAAAGAGATCGGCTCATCGATGCAGGAGTTGACCCAGCAGTCCTGAACAAGTCCTTTGAGGAGCTGCAGCGAGAGCGCATCGGGAATCCCTCACTTTCTGTGAAAGAGCAACCTGCCGCAAAGAGCAGCTCGCTTTTACAGAAAAAGAACAGTGTAGCAAATTCAAAAACTATTTCTTCCACATCCAACACACCTTCGACAGCTGAGAAAACACAGGCATTGAAGCCAGCGCGACCTAAGAGACAGGACTCAAGTAAGCCAGCAGCTACAGCTGAATCTAAAGTGCAATCATCATCTGGACAAATTTTAGGGGTCAAAGGTGAAATTAAAGTCACATTGAGTGAAAGGTCACCTGGAGGAAATGTAGAAAGCAAGAAAATGTCGGCAACAAATAAAGCTCCCCCAAAAGAGGCACAAGTAGAGAGGCGATCTTCGCCAAGGAAAGTGGTCCAGGGTCAACCTTCCCCTAAGGTCACTAAGAATTTAGTAGGTCAAGTTGCGAGGAGAACATCACCAAGGAAACTGGCTTCCAAAGGCAATGCAGCTAAGGGTATCCAAATGTACATGAGGAATCTAAAACAAGGACAGAAGAAAGGAAAGAAGGCATCAAATGTCACAAAGGTAAGTGTTTGATAGAGCAATAGATAAGATTTATAACTTCATTTACATAATTTATTCATTCATTTACCCAACATGCCTTGAATGAGGAACCAGAAAGTTCTGACACATTGTAACGATAGACATGTAGATAGAAAAAAACAGCAATCTAAGTTGAATAATTCCCCACCCCTTTCATTCTTTCATACATGATAGTAAATAGGCAAGGCTTTCTGGGGATTTGTATACTCACATTCGTTAAGACTGATGTTTATACAATTTATAATGATTTTGTGGCATTTCTTTTCATATTTTTTTCATTAGGTGATTCTATAAAAACGATCTAGGAATTGAGATTGGTGTACTTTGAAGTTAACACACCACACCATATTGACCACATTACATATCAGAATATGTAAGAATTATTGTTTTTTTCTAAAAAAGGCTGTAGCAAATGGCTACAGCCTCCTGATATCAAGCTGATGCTCTGGACTGCTTTTCATCTCATTGATTTTTCCACCGGGTCCTTAAAACCTGATTTTACAAATGAAATATATTTTATATATCTCCATTATTCTTAATGAGTTTCTTCAATTTTTCTCTTTCTTTTACCTATGAAGTCCAAGGAGCAATCAACAAAGACTAAGAACCAAACCAAAGTGGTGCCAGCTCTAACCAAAGCAGACATCCCAGCCAAGGCATCAGCCTCAAAATCCCAGCGAAATCAGACCCCCACCACCAACAAGGAAAAGGTTGATTCATCTGCAAACAACGAGAAGGCTGCCCGTGGGTTGGACTTCGGGACGGGTATGCCTATGGTCAACGGGCACGATGTAGCTCCACTGGTCAAGAACCCTGATGGGCGCAACGAGAAGAACCACACAGAGGAAAACTTGATGGACTTTCTGGTCTTCGCCGATGACGATTTCAGAGATGAGAACAGGGATACGGAGGACTTTGTCCAGAATCTGCTCATGGAGATCGATGACGACATGGAAGAAGCCAAGAATCTTCTGAAACGATCGCCACGGAAGCGCAAGATGAAGACGGATAAGGAGTGTGTGGTTTTGTCGCCCTCACCAGGGAAATCTCCAAAGAGACAAACACCAAACAGACGAAGAATGAGGTAGGCATTAATCTTCATTGTCTTTTCTGTACTTCCAAATGAATGTAGTTACATGTACATTTTATTGTTGAAAAGTTAGGAGTACCAATTTGTTATGAAATGTACAAATTGTATAAAAGAATAAATCTCAGCTCAATAAATTTCAGGCTCTAATTGGGTGATTGGATAGATTAAAAATCATTTTGCTTAGGATTGTTTGAAATTACAGTCAATCTTTTACGGTATCACCATTCTCATTTGTCATGCAGGTGGTTTTTTGCCTCCTGAAATTATGATTATTGGTTTTATTTTTATTTATTTATTTTTAATTTTTTTTGGGGGAGGGTTTGATGTAAAATCAGAAAAAAAAGTGCATGTATAGGTCCTTTCATTCCAATTGAGATGTTGCATTGTATTGTTTAAAAAAAAAATCCCTCATTGTTCATTTCATGTGGGGAACCATAGATTATCCACCTGGTCAGTTACATCAATTTTGATAAATTATCAATTATTTAGTTTCATCCTTTTTTTGTTGCTATGGCAGCTCAACACCCATTTCCTCAAAGAAATCCTCCCAGCCTCGTCTAGATGGTTGGTTGAGCAAGATAAATGTTCTACCCACCAGCACTCGAAGCCCAAGGAAGAAGTCGGCTCTTCAAAGGTCAGAGGTCAAAGGTCAGGTTGCTGATGTCTTGACTCCAGATTCCTCCAATGTGTCGCCTCCAAAAGGTTTGTATCTAAACTGCTTTTTGCAAAGTGATATTTCATATCTGAACAGGGGGGTGTATCACAAAGATCCTAAGTTGAACTTATCTCTAAGTTGGACTTAACAATTATGGAAAGCCATTAGCATCTATGAAAATATTTTGTACAAGTTATTTTAAAAGGCATAAAATGTTGATTCAAATCATTCATATTTTCTATTTATCAAGGAGATTTCATGTTCTTGATGTGAAATTTTAAAAAAGTCTAAAATACTTGAATTTTCGCTTTTGAATATATCTTTTTTTAAGGCTACAAATGGCTCTCCATAACTTTTAAGTCCAACTTAAGAGTTAAGTTCGACTTGGGATCTTTGTGAAACATCCCCCTGGTCTTTATTTAACTCTTTGCCTGCTTTAATAGACAAATGGAACATACAATGGAATGCTACAGTCAACTTTTGGCACATGTACAATATGTACATGTACAGAACATGATATTCCAAACAATGTGCGAGTCTGGGATTCCAATCCGTAGTGAATAATCAATTAAGGTCTTGGAAGGGTAAATTACCTTTGGGGGGGGGGGATCATTTTTGTACTGTTAGCATGCAAAAAAACTACCACAAAACCTTCACAAAAAATGTGGTGGTTAACATTTAAGAAGTATGAAGAAACCACTAATAGTGGATGTTCTAATTGGTTTGAACTTTGTAAAGCTCCATGAAACTGTGTAATATTACTAAAGAACGATATGTGAATTGAAGTTATTAGGTGGGCTGTAATACAGACCACCTTATAATTTCATTAAAATTGCCTTTATTTATTTATTTATTTATTTATTTATTTTTCTTATTTCTAACCACTTTTTTGAAAATTATTTATCATGATCAATTTCAATATCCGTCCGGTCAATTTCAGGTCAAAAAACGCGCGTACACGTCCGCGTCAGTGCGCCGCGCAAAAATTTCAAAATGCTCAAAATCATCTCAAATTTTTTTTGCATAGGATTTCGCGTTTTCTTTCATGATATTTCCCATTTTTTTCCAAACATGATTATCTCTTGATGCTTATTAATAATGGAATGAGTGTCCGTTCAAGATAAATCTCCGTGCTCGCGAGCTCTTGTAATACATAGCATATATGGGCAAAATCATCCCTATACAAAATCCATTATAGCACTTTGGGATACACTGGGACCCCCAATTTTTTTTCAAATTTAGATAGAGTATGAGTCAGAGATATGATTTCATGTCTCATTTGGCCATTAAGTACATCATGACGTCATCATAATGGCCTCCGAACTTAAAATTTCAATTTGCATATTATGATGTCAGCATATTTTTGGAAAATTGATTGTATCTCTGTAAATATTGATCGATTTTCTTCCAAATTTTTGATATGTTGTAGCTGAGACAATTGTCTACACAGAATATGACATTTATTTCTCTTTTTAACAATGACGTCATGGTCCACTCTTTCAATTAAAGATACTATGTCCCTTTTGCAGCCAACATCAAATTCTGTAGAACTTTGCAGGAATTATGAATATGTCATGTATGTCCTATTTGTGAAATTTAAACATTAGCAGTGTCCTAATATTCAAATTATGCAAGGAAACCCGTTTACTTGCTAGACTTCACTGTCAGACACTATTGAGTGACTGACTGGCTTTTTTTCATCTTTGGTAATAACCAGGGCTCAAATTAATTTTTTGTCCACGGGGGCTCTTCCAAAAAAAAAGAGCCCCAGTGAGCCTTCTCACGGGGGCTATTTTAGTACTGACGGGGGCTCTTTTAATACAAATTTCCATTGAATTGGTACCCATGATACTCTTTGCTATTTCATCATTATCAGGGGCGGATCTAGCTTTTTGCTAAGGGGGTTGACCCAATGAGGCGAGGCGATTTTTTTTTTTGTTGTTGCTATTTTGAACCCCCGTAAGTGATGTTTTCCTGGCATCTACTAACAGAATGGAGATCATAAAGAGCAGTGTATGATAATGTCTTTTTAAATCAAGTAACAGTTTTAAGGGGGGGGGGTTGATCCAATGACGATGCGGATACTGTGTAGATCTGGACACAAGATGGCGTTTTTCCATGCACATCACATTTTCACTTGGCAACCCAGGGGGGTTTAAACCCCCTAGATCCGCCACTTATTAACATTTATTTAAGTCGGCATTTCCCTCTTACAACTTTACAAGTTACATAGGGGTTACTGTCGACTTTCATCCTGAGATGACTTTCTCTCCGTTTCTTCCCGTTCTGCACATTCACCCTTATTGGGCCTTATCATTCAAAGCAACCTTATTACATTTTTTCTTTAGTCTTTACTATATCTAGCTTCCACAACATCTTTGGTCTTCCTCTCCTTCTCAATATTGATTTACTGGTCGAGGTTCATTATTTGCTGGTCTTTTGGAATCACCAGATTTCAGAGGATTCACGCTTTTCACAACGAAAAACTTCTCCATGTTTCGGTCCTTGCGCGATCGCCTCTAGCTCCAGCAGATATGTGGCGGCAGCGTGCACACCGGCCGGTACTACCGCGGTGCGGTATAGCCGCTGGTGATGGTCGCACTGCACTGCGAGCTTCCGTTGTTTGTATCGGAAATACCAGGGAGGTCTCATCTCCCTGGTAATACAGTCATATAGAGAATCTGATGTTGAGATGGGAAATAAAGCGCACATTTGTTTACAATATGGCGGCCTCGATCTAGACACCGAAAAATATGAGCGAGAAATCCGGCACGCTAATCTAACTTCCATAGTTCCATTTCATTGGTTTAAGGTTTGAAATACATATTAAGTTGAAACTCAATATTGTGTGAATATGACAGAAAAGATCATCTTTATTCTATAATTCCACGGGGGCGATTTTTAATTTTGCAATCGCCCCCGTGAGCACTCTGACGGAGGCGATTATGTAGCTCACGGGGGCGAATCGCCCATCGCCCCCGTGTATTTGGAGCGCTGGTAATAACATACATAAAATGAGCTGTAAAGGGAATATGAGCATTTGTCTACATCAATAACCCACTTCTTGTAATGGCCAAAATTAAACTGATTGAATCTTTGCGCAGCATAAAACGTACGACCATTTGGTGCAATGGTCTGAAAAATCAGACTATTACTTACATGTACTTGCTCTATAGCTCCTAAGTCGATTCGACAACTAATAGTCATTATTTTCCCACTTCAAGACATTTTCAAGCCCCCTTTTTTTTAGGGAAGCTTCTTAATTAGTATTGTCTTTGGAATTTAACCTTTTCATTTTTTTGGCCTGCAAATGGGACATAGTACCTTTAAAGGAGGCATGTCAATTTTCCCAATTTTGCGTGTATTCTCTATGGGAGGTGACTTTTTCTGAAATCTTCATTCTAGATTCCTGTGTTGTTTGAGCAATATCTTGATTATTTTCGCTCGGTTTTCTGCCAGCTTCGGATATGTTGTAGCTGAGAAAATTCTCCACACCGGAGGTGACATTTATATTTTAATCATATGTTGGGATCATGGTGATATTTCAACTACAAATTGTGATTTGAGAATCCTATTTTCCGTTTACGTGTAATGTCTATGTGGAGTAGTTTGGTATATTGGTCAAAGCACTTGCCTCCCATTCCGGCAACCCACGTTCGATTCCTGGTGGGTCAATTTTTTATTCTTTTTTTTGTTTTAAATTTGATTTTATGATCTTCTTCAACTATTATAACACATTATCATATACAATCACAAACAATGTAATAAAATGCCTAATTTTGTGTGTTATATCAATGGGAGAAGAATGTCCATCGATGAGTACAACCCTATGGGAAAACCGAGTCCTTGTCGTGTATTAATTTTGTATTCATAGTTGGATAGAGTATGAGTCGGAGATATGATTTCTTATAAAAAACAAATCGAGAAGATGCATATTTCATTATGTTATTTAGATTTTAAGGTTAAAGGTCAAATATACTGTACATGGTTTCTCTAAAACTATGCTTCGTATAGACTTGAAATTTGGCACACTAATAGACCTGAAATGAATAAGAGGATTATTTCAAAAATTAAGGTCAAACCATGCCAATGTTATCTTAACTACTTAGTATGTAAATTAGGGTCAAAGGTCAAACATTTCACCGATCACTATCTCACTAACCATGTGTGCCATGCACTTGGAACAGCCCACCTTTCCTTGTTATTAACAAGTATTACATGTCTAGTTGTATTTATTTCTTTAGTTTTTTATTTTATCTGATTATTTATGTATTTATTTATTCATTCATTTAAAAAATATCATCTAATAAATAAATTTAATTTTAAAAAAGTCAACTATTTATTAATTTTGATATATTTTAATGTATTTTTCTTACCCACCTTATCCTCAACTCACAGTTTCTCCCAACAAGCCTACCAAGCTTTACTCCGTCTTCACCCCGCCCAGAAGCCCCCACCCCAACACCACCCCCAAGTCCAAAAAGAAGCAAGGCAACGTGGGAAAGATGAAATCCCCCAGGGTTCCAGAAAGGTCACCGTTGATCAAGTCACTGAAGAGCAAGACGGATAACTTGGAACAAACTACTCTGGTGAGCCTTCTTATAGCCCCACTGCACTACTTATATAGCTACTTGCGCCCTCTACATAGCAAACAATGCCTAATCGGTGACCATTGGTCCCCCATTGTCCCCCTTTTCTTATGTTAATTGAGAGCTGATTTGATGAGATAACCACCTGTCAGTGACCATGCAGGGAGGTCTAATCCCTCCTGGCCAAACTAGTGCAGTAGGCTTTAAAGACCCTGTCGGAAGTGAAAAATGAAATAGATGAATTATATATCAAAGGAAAGCTTACAAGCCATAGATTACAACAATACCAATTATATGCTACTTTAGTGCCTGTCATACCAGTAACAGCTCTCTGAAAACTCGAAATCTAAAGCTTTGAAAATCTAGCTATCGAATTGATGACATCATCGTATATGGAGTACGCATATTCACAATGACTTTGCATTAATTAAGCACGGCTCATCGCTTCAGCTATATAGGCGAGCCGATCGGGTGCACATATGTCATCACTGTAACTGCGGCAAATTTGACCCCTGTTGACCTGTAATTTGGAGAGGTGCGGAAAATAAGGTTTTTATTCGCTTTTGTGCAATACTGAAAGGGAAAATATTTTTAATTCTTTTATATTTGTATTTAATTATTTATGTTCATTCAGATTTCCATTGATAAAAAGTTGTATTTTCATCGGATAGGGTCTTAAAATATTTTCTTTCAAGGGAAGTCATACCCTAATGTGCTGTGGGTGGAAGGAGAACAATCAGAGTGTCAGAATAATGAATGCATAAGAAATTGTACCAGTTTGCAAATTTCCATTTGGATTTATGGTCACAAACTGTTGCATTACCTGATAGAATTTTTTATATTTCAATAGTCATAATTTAAGTCGTTGCTATATTAGGCAAGCTTGAGGTTCATCACCATTCAAAATTTTGGTTGAGGCATTCTTGAAAAATGAATGTCTTGTAGCTACAATTACATCAAGGCAAAGTAGCATTATTACCCTGACATTAGCTCAGCTGCCTGGGGTGCTAAAAGCATTCAAGGAATAAATTCCTACCAGGTACCCATTCACTACACCAGGGTGCAGAGTGGCAAATGTAGATTAGTGCCACAGCTGAACTTGAACCCTGAACCATCCACTAGACCATGACACTTCTATGGGGGGAATGGGTCCACTGTGCAATTATGAGAAAGTCGTTCAGTTAAGAATTCATAATTACCGTCATATTTTAAAAAAAATCAGAATGTGACAGTCTCTTCTCAGAATACGGAATGAGTTAATTCATCCTTTTTCACACTCCTTCAACCTTTAGAATGACATTGTAAAGGAACCTCACAATATTTATTTATTTTCAAGCTTGCCATGACTCCGAGTCCACTTCTCTTTAAATCTCATTTTGTTGATCTCAGGCAGAAAAGGTACAGTCCGGTGACCTGCGCAAACCTGTGGGACCATTCACACTGTCGCACATCCAGGATATGAAACAGATTATGCCAACAAATGTGTTTTCATCTCAGAATTTTATCTATTAAAAAAATGATTTGATATCTTTTGAATCTTTTGACTTCCATATATTGTAACGACTCTACAATCTCTGTAAATTTATTCTTTTCCTCTCAGGACCTCGGCCAGAAACGGTACGGTGCGGTGACCTGCGCAACCTGTGGAACTGTTTACACAGCTGCGCATCCTGAAGATGAAACAGATCATGCCAGGTTTCACAAGAAATATCTCAGCAGTATTAAATTCCCGGTAAGTCCTCTTCACTTTTATTCATATTTTTATACATGATTTATGTTTGATCAATTTGAAGAAGGAAGAAAAGCCTTTCTTCGTGCTCAAAACAATATGACTGGTACAGACGGTCTTCTCTCTGAAAGGAAATTTTCGTGTGCATGAAACTTTTTAGGAATTTCGCGAGGAGTCCAAATTCTGGTCTTACAGTAGATGGTTCCCTTAAAGGGGAAGTCCACCCTGACATTAGGTGGGTTTTAATAAAGAGCATAAAAATGAGAGAAACATGTTAGTGAAAGTTTGAGCAATATCCGATTAAAAAAAGAAAGTTATGAATTTTTGAAGTTGTCATCAGTGAAACACAAATTGGCAACACTAATTTTGTTTGTTTAAATGTTTTATCAATTGATAATCTCATGACGGATTTATTAGAAGTAATATACAATGTATCATGACTTATGGCATTGTTTGATACTATTTTTTAGTCGTAATTTTGATTAATATTTTGTTATCACTCTCTCCAAAACTGAAATTAAAAACCTGATCATTTCTCATTTGGTTATTTCTCTACATAGGGTTGGAAGCAAGAGGAAGTTCTTGAAGCATTTCATGACGGCAGGATCATCGTTATTACCCATGAAGCACCACACTATGCAGAGAAGAAGGTGGATGAGATCCGAGAATTGGTGGACAGAGAGTTGGGATTCATGGAAGCTTGCCATACCGTTAGCAAGGATTTGTGCAAGGTACCTACTTTCCTGGGGGTGTAGTGTTTTGTGTACCCGGTATTTAAAGATAAAGTTGAGTTCGGTCATGCGATTGCATTGTGAAAGAAACAGTGTGGAATCGATCAGAAAAGGTTGATCATCTAGCATACAAGTATTGGTATGTACTGCAAGGTTCTGGAATCATCAATTTGATAAGAAATTTGGCCCAGTCTTGGTAAAGTTACAAGCACTGTACACAGAAAAATGTATATGGGACTACACGAACATGTGGCGTAAAAATCTGTCCTGATTTTTATGCTGTTACATGCCATATTTAAAATATTAAGGCATTTGAAGAGTCATGCTTTTCAGGGAACATTTTTAATCTGATGTTCTTCCACACTTGCATAATAACAATGATAACGCTCACAAATTATTTTTCACCTCTTCCCAGAACTCGACCTTCTCTTTAAGTCATTTACATCATTTTTATAGCCAAATTGACTTCATTAATTGTACTTAGAATGAAAGATTTTTAAAATTCCAAAATGAATTTAATGTAACATGAAAATCAAAATCTTCTACAGATACATATGCGTTGAAAGCGTTCTCCATATTAAGATCCAACAAGAAATGTAAATTGGTATTAAGATCTTTCTTAATATGGTAATACTAATATGTAATTTTTTCTTTTACGATAATATCATATGACATCTGAGTAATCGTCGAAGCAAATCGCAAGAATGAACAGAGAGCCAGAATCAGACAATTATAAGCGGAAGGTAAAGGAAAAAGCACGTTGAAGATTCATTTACATGTAGATTGATAAGGGAAAAAATTAATTTTGCGGTGATTGTGAAACTACATAAATTTGGTTTATTGCCGTTTGGTCTACAACCAGTTCATCTACTACCCACTTGGTCTATTCCCATTTGGTCTACACCCAGCCTGTCTACTATCCACATGTTCTAATAATCATTTCGGCTAGTTATCATTTGGTCTATTGACCATTAAGGCTTATAGTCATTTGGTCTAATCTCCAACAAGTCTACTACCCATTTAGTCTAATTTCAAGTTTGTCTAGTGCCCAGTTTGTCTACTATCCATATGGTCTAATAATCATTAAATGATTATTAGACCATGTGGATGGCCTAGGTGTAGAACATATGGAAATAGACAAACTGGTTGTGGACCAAACGGCAATTTACCTAAATTTTGTTATTGTTTTTTGTTTATTCTTTAGACCTACCTCTTCATCACTTTGGATAAGAAAGTTGGAGGCTGTCTGATAGCTGAACAGATAACGCAGGTAAGTTGAAATGTTGGCAACTATCTGTCTTGAGAGACAATAGTTTTGTGCCTATATGACCATGATGATGATGATGGTCATGATGTGACAGTGGTGATGGTGATGATGATGATGATGATGATGAACACACAAGTTCTGTCTTCTTCAGCACTTTGGTAAAAAGAAAAAAAGAAATTAATCTCCTTTGTTTCTGTTTTTCCTAACAGGGTTACAGGGTAATTGTTGATGAGCAGAAAGCAGAAGGGAATGATTCTCAGAAGGCTTGGTGCTGCGAGACCGAGTCAGAGCCTGCCCTCTGTGGCATTAGCCGTATATGGGTACCCATGGCATGCAGGAGAAAGCAAATTGCCTCCAGGATGGTGGATTGTTTGAGGTAAGAGTAGGCTGTGAGTGATTCTGTGAATTGAAGAGGTGGTCCAAATTCTTGAAAGGGGTCTATTATGATTTCAACCTCCATAAGCGTAGTATGTGTGTGTGTCTTTGTGTCAATGAAAGATTACAGCGGGGGCTTCAAATCACTGTTTAGATTGAACCTTCTTTGTGACTTTGGGATCTAGGGCTGGTGATCTTAAAAGGGTGCTAATATGATAGATTTCTATAGTGTTTTTTAAAGATCCAGGTCCAGGTTTGAAGATGGCATTTCAGTTTGTGCAGGACATTGACCTTGTAATAGCAAGACTGCCATATTGTACATGTCAAGACATACAAGTTCCTACTATTTTACCATATATTGTGGGACACGGTAGTTCTGAGAAAGAATAATAATGTGCCCTTTATAGATATAATTTCAACAATTTTGAACCCGAGTTCTTTAATTCTTTTCGTGCAGGAAAAACTTCATGTTTGGAACAGTGCTGTCCCCCAACGATGTGGCCTTCTCGGATCCTACCCCCGATGGCAAGATCTTTGCCACCAAGTACACTGGAACACCGAGATTCCTGGTCTATAAGTACCACTGACTCTCACAAAGTACTGTTGTTCTAGCCAGTGTCTAAAGATCCCATTCCCACATCAAGATTTTGTTATTAGGTACACTGGAATCCTGTGATTCCTTGTGTATAGGTCCCACTGATCTAGTCGTCTAACTGCTTGACCCCAAGACCTTCGCCACCAATTAATACTGGAACACAGTGATCCCTGGTCTATATGTACCATTAATTTTGGCCATCATGTAACCTGACAGATCCCTCTCTATGACACCAGGATATTTGCCACCAAGTAGTACATGTACAGTGGAACACAATTCCTGGTTTACAAGTACATAGACCTAGCCAGCGTCTAATCTTAGATATCCCGCTCCTGACACCTAGATCTTTGTTACCAAGTACATTGGGACACTACGATGGAACACAGCAAGTCTAAGTCTACAAGAAACACTGACCATTGTCTAACCTAAGATATCCCACTGGTGACATCAAGATCCGGACCCTGTTTCATAAAATTTGGTATCAACAACAAGTTACAATGATTGTTATAAGCTACTGAAATCTTTGCATTTGATTGGCTGAGAGCAGATTTGTCAGAAAATAGTAGAGTTTGTTATTGACAAGAAATTTTATGAAACAGGCCCCTGTTTCTCAAGTACAGTGGAACTCCATGATACCTTGTCTACACGTAACACCGACATGGCTGCATTAGAGTTAGAATTTCAGAGAGATCTACCTAATGATCATTTGCGCCAGATAGAAGTGTTTAGAAAACAAATTTTTGGTGATAGCAAATCGTGGAGAAATTTCATATTTGAACACTTGAAAAGTGAAATAAATCTTTGTAATCCACTGTTGTCTGATGCTGTTACAAATTTCACATCAAGATTCAAAGCTACGACATGTACGTACGGGTAACGTGTTCTATAAAGCACTGTAGACATTTGTATTAAGCACTTTATAAATCAATACTAGCTGCATTTACTCTGCATCCAAAGATCATCGATTTTTCCTCATATTCCGGTGTTTTGCCGGTGCATAGCAAATAGCAAATATTAGTGTTGCCAATTTGAAGAACAATATGTGATCAATTTAGCACTAAATATAAATCCTGTCCTGAAGGGTTAAGTCCTATCTAACAATAATACTGTAAAGCCAGAATCCGTTGCATGCATGAATATTTATCAATAAATAACTAAATCACAATGGACACAATTTTCGCACAAATTGCAAAATGCACACATTTTATGCAATTTGTCGGCTGCCGGCAAGAAGGCTATAACAGCTATGTATTGTCTTTCGGATGGTGACGTTGAAGGTCGGTCCCAGACGTAAATAATTATATCTGATTGAAACACGTCTGTAAAATCCCAATTACATACATACCTACATAAATGACAGTAAGAGCTTTCTTGCGGGAAGCTGACAAATTGGCAAAAGGTTCTTGTCATGAAACTTTGTGGGTTTACAGGAGTCATTGAAGATAAGGTATATATACATGTACCTTACCTGTAGGGCAGCTAGCAGTTGAATGCATGGACATTGTCCAGAACTGTCTATATGGCATTTCTATCAACCGAGCCAAGTTACCTTCCTGTTTTATCTCAATCTTAGTCAAAGCTAAGAGGATATTTTCATGACTCCTAAATATTATATGCGGTAAATTTAAACTCCACATACAGGAATTGATTGATTCGATCTTACAAAAATGATAATAACTTTGTTTAGGCTTAGCTTTTGTCCTTGAGAAAGTCACAGGGAGATTAGGAGATACTCCAACAACATTACCTACAAAGTTTCATTGAGGAATGGTTGAGCACTTTTCAAGATGTTGCCAGCCAATAGACCGGTTTACTAACATGTTCAAATTAATGTATGTTTCTTTCCTGTGGACCTAGTGACAAGTTATTCCATTAACCTGTTATTAATGCATGAACTATAATATTTGGAATCCATTCTGCACACATTACGTGTAGCTGTGTCATGAATAACATTTGTTTAAAAAGTATGCATACAATTTGAATATGTTGGTACACCGGTATATTCTTGTGCATTTTTTTTCTAGACACCCTGTAGTTCATGTGTCAGAGTGTATATTTATACCCATAAATACTTTGCTTTGGTTAGGGATTGAGGAATACAAATGTCTAGCTCAGATCAAACGTATTTAATGTTATACTCCATCTATGAGAGTATAATTGGTGCTCTATACTGTAAACTCTTTAGATAATAGATATCGACATGTAACATTCATGTGAACTTTGGCATTAGTAATGCAAGCTCAAATGCGAGCTTCAGACTTTTATATGTATGTAAACATATATATCATGTGCCTTTTATATCTTACTTTTCTGCTTTATCCTGCACCATGTTTTTCATATATTATGTCATTTACAAAGCGTTTTTTAAATGTATTCTATATTCTGTGATATTATTAAGAATAATCAGTTTATATAACAATAATCTCTCCCCTCTCCATTGTAATGCCGGATAGGAGTTTAAACTCAAATTCATCGTATTGCTAGTTATTGTTAATGTAATTGGGTCATTTATACTGACATGTTTCGATCAAATCTAATTCTTTATGTCTAGGGACCTAAATTTTAACATCACCATCTGAAGAAATTACTGGAATTCAGTTTCGAACCGGTCTGACAGTGTCGGTTTGGAGATGAAGACAGAGAAAACTTTACCACTAGACCAAATTACATCTTCCCCTATCTGTTCTCATTTTAGTTTTAACTGCAAGTATCATTCAATAGACCATTTTGGTAATGTAATCAAATTTAATGCACAAATCTTTATTAAGTGCCTCGTTACAAATTATTTCATTATGATTAACCTGTTACAAATAATTGTACATGTAGAATGCAAATTGCATACATTCATTGTTGCTAGGTAGGACAAACATTATGGCTTGTCCTACCTAACAGCATGAAATGTATGCAATTCGCATAATAATGTTCAATTCTTATATAGAGCATATTACATAATTGTCTCTATGCGCTTAGATACGAGAGAGGGAGAAGAGGAAAGACATGAAAAATAGATTACTCCCCCACCCTCTTATCTCACTATTTGATTGGCGTCTTGCTCCTAACCTTTTTTGCAATGCCACTTGCTGTTTAGTTGCTTCCTATTGTCAAATTAAAAAGCCTGGATTAAAGGAATGATAAACATTCAGGGAGGCGCGATAGCTCAGTTGGTAGAGCAGTGGTCTCGTAATCCGGTGACCCGGGTTCGAAACCAAGTCGATGCGCTAGTGCCCTTTGGTAAGGCATTAATCCTCACTACCAGGTCCCTCGGAGAGGACCTAAAGCCGTCGTCCGTCTGGTTGCTTACTTACAAGCATTTATGCTTTCTTAGCAGGTCAGGTAAAATAACCATCACAATCACAATCACAATCACAATGTAGTTCACCAATATCGGTTAAAATCCCATATGAGATATGCAACGTACAATTAATTCACGTCATGTATTAATGAAAGCAATTTTGCAGTTGATTATGTCTAAGATTGAAATCTTTATGATTTTGTTTCCATGTAGAGAGTTCATCATGAATTTTTGATGGAATAAAGTTTTTAGATTTGCATCTTTTATTCCAATTGAATTCAAAGACAATGGATTATTTTGTCACGATTTGTAGTGTACATGTATTTCTAATACTTGTATCAGGGGTACAGATAATAAAGTTCCCCCCCCCCCCCTTGGGCGCCAGGAGAGTAAAAAAGAGTAAAAAACATGTAATTACAAAAAATAATAATTCCTCTTTTTTTTTTTAACAGGCAATGGAATACAGTTAACAACTAACTTCATACCCCATGAAAATTTGATGATTTTTGTGTTTTTCGTAACTCTCAGGAATGAAAGGGACTGGGAGTGAATCACGGCCTTTGTTGAATACTTTAGTTGTAAGCTTAAATATGTCGCATTCTCAAGGAACATAAATCGAGACAAATCTATTTTACACATCAAAAAATTACAAAACCTGGTAAGGATATGAATACTTTAGTTGTTAACTGTACATAGGTTGTGTAAGGCAACGAGGCACAGCGCAGCTGAAAGTCATGACTTGTGAGGCAACTATTAAAGCCCGTCTGCACTAGTTTGGCCAGGAGGGATGACCTCCCAGCATGGTCAGTGACATGTGGTTATGTCAACAACTCGGCTCTCAATTATCATATAAGGAAAAGAGGATCATGGGGGACCAACGGGCACCGCTTAGGTATTGTTTTCTATATAGAGGGAGCAAGTAGCTACAAGTAGTGCAATGGGGCTTTAAAACGTTCGTAGGGCAAGCTAAATGCCCCATAGAGCTATTAATTTAGTTTCCCTCGAAATAAAGTCTGTTTTCCTCGAGAAATTTTTTTTTTAATTTCACGAGAAACTCTGCTTATCGACAAACATGTATAATCTAAGTTTCTTTTCTTGAAAACTTTGTTTTTCTCTCGAGAAAGACTTAGTGTATCACTGATAAACTGAGTTTTTCCATTAAAGATTGAATTTATCTCGAGAAAAACTGAGTTAATCTGAGCAAAATCTCATAGGGCTTTTTATAGAGTTCATCGATGTGCAGCCCCCGACAAAACCACGACCAATCAAGGCCAGAATGCTCCGCTACGGCGACTACAAGAGGATTCTGCGGAACGCCCGCCATCTAAAGGGCACAAAGATGGTCATCACAGATGACTTGCCGAAAGCGGTTCGCGAGGTATGGAAATCTCAGTTTCGACTACTACACGCAGAGACCCTGTAGCTCATGAGAAGAAGGAAAAATTGTATTTTGGTAGATTTGTATGTGTATTCTTTCTTTCTCCTTTTACTACAGTGCTAGTAGAAAACATGTGACTGATTACATAATTATAATGGGAAAAGAAGAAAATCAATACGTATCATCTGTACTTATAAGGCTACTCTGACAGTATAAGGAAGATAGAAAAAAAAAGGCTATCTAGCATTTGATTATTTTCTCTCATTAATTATTTCGTTTGATAATTTTACTACACTGCTTAGAGACAAGATATAATTGTTGGGCATTTGGCAGCTGATAAAATGAAAAATCAAGTGATAAATATTGGTATTACCAGGTGAGATAGAAGAAAGAAAAAGAAACTATAATATTATTATGGGGGAAAAGACAAACAGGAATAATTATTTGTGTTTTTCAGTATTTGAATACCCAGCACTAAAAGTAGAAAAGATGTCAATTTGACAGTTGTTTAAATACTTGCATGGTGCGCATGAGTTTAAATTGTCATCTTACACAAGAGCGGAATGCTTTCGGCTTAAATGATAATATTAATATGTATAGTGTACATTATTTGTTTTGGGTTCTTGTGAAATTTATTGCAAAACTCTTATTGCAGGTCATAGAACATCAGACATCACTGCAATGTGTGAACTGTTCGCCTTACGATTTCGAACACTGTAATGCGTTTAGTGGGTCGATCGGTTCATAATCATTTGCATAATTATTCAGGCTCATAATAGTTCCTCTTAGAATAATAAAATTTATAGTAATAATGATTCTTGTTTACCCAGGCTATCCTCATCAGTAAATACTGTTCTCCTTGAGGGCCCTGCACTCATTACCTCGGCTTTAACTTGAGATATCCATAGAATGTCTGGACTATTTGTCTGATGTGTTTTTAAAAAGTATACATGCTGCTGGGCTCACATATAAAAGTGCTCTTTGTCATTTAATTTATTTAATAATAATGATAACAATAATCATAGTGGGTTCTTGTATAGTACTCATATCTGTCAAACTTGACACTCTTGGCGCTTGTGTTTTTGTATTTGTGTATTTCACAGCCTATTGATTATAACGTCCACTATCGTCTCGCTCTACGTTTATGAGTTTGAAATTGAGGGAAGTCTTGATTAGAATAAGACCCCTCTGCTGTGAGTAGATCAGTGACTATAAAAGCATGACCCGCCCCACATAGAACATCGCCTGTCCTCAATTTCCTTAGAAGATGAGATAATCCGATTAAAAGAGGAAATAAAAATATGAATTACATTTATGTACTCTGGTATTATATGAAAATGAAAATAAGGAGCTTTACATGAGCCTTTTCAAAGAGATTAGGCATAGATAGAAGAGAGGAGAGCGTCATATCTTCATATGGGGATATTCATGGACCTCGCTGCCTTGAAGCTTCCCCATTTCTTAAATTTGCGATCGAGCGAATCGAGCGAGAGAAATGACACTTTACTATCTCTGAAATGTTATTTCCTCATCAAAATACGAAAAGTGATATATATTTGGGCATATTGCGGTTTCTAATACTTTGTTTATATGAAGTTGACGTTATCCCAAAATATTTTTTAAATAGAAATACAAATTCTCTCGAGGCACCCCAGTTGAAAAACGCTGTACTAGTGGGTCAAAATTTGAGGGGCCAGATTGACTAGGCTGGAGAGTGGGAACATTTTGCAGTTTAAAGTGAAACGGACACACATACTTACTCACTTTGTCTCTCATTCCGTATGTCTTCTATCTTTCACTCCTATCTCCATTTATTTTTTCTTCTCTGCTGTACACTACACGAAGAATGCAGATCGGATCACACCAAAGCAATGTTTGATAATCGTTTAATGCACCTTTTACAACATATTTCATTTAAGACTTATCATGTTTTCTTCACGTTACTGATTCACATAATATTATAATCTTTGAAGAGAGTTTCGAGCAATCTATCTCCTTATATTATCTCGCGTTCTCTTTCCTTTTCCTAGATCTCTCTCCTTGATCTCACCCCTTGTTTCTTTTTGTTTCATTTTTTTGCGATTCGATTGCCCCCCCCCCCTCCGTAGCTACGCCCCTGCACCTGCTATTATCGTTTGTACTACAGTTGTCAGAATGCGAATTTGCATAAATAACATATTGCTCTTCTGGGGTTAAAGAGAAGGTTGAGTTCTGGGAAGAGGTGAAAAATAATTTGTGAGCGTTATCATTGTTATTATGCAAGTGTGGAAGAACATCAGATTAAAAATGTTCCCTGAAAAGCATAGCTCTTAAAATGCCTTGATATTCTAAATATGGCATGTAACATCATAACAATCGGGACGGATTTTTATGCCACATTTTCGTGTAGTCCCGTATACATCTTTCTGTGTACAGTGCTTGTAACTTTACCAAGACTGGGCCCAATTTCTTATCATTTTGATGATTCCAGAACCTTGCAGTACACACCAATACTTATATTCTAGATGATCAACCTTTTCTGATCGATTCCACAACATTTCTTTCACAATGCAATCGCGTGACCAGAACTCAACTTTATCTTTAAGGTTTCGCATAAATGAAATAGATTTGTCAACTGCTATATTTTCATAACAGTTGCTATTTCTTAAATAAATGAGTTACAATTGTTTCCCTGTTACATTTTTACCAAATATAATTTTTACCCTCTAAGCTTTGATTTTCCCTCATTGAAAGTAAAGGTTTTGTTGTTGAATTAAAAAGTATTTCTAACCAAAATTTGGTACATTATGCATGTACAAGTTCGCCTGGTACGTCACATTATCAAGAAAATAGCTGCGCCCATGTCATGCTAAAAGGTATTACATCATGCCAAGAATATTTTCATTTTCATTTTCATTCTTGTACATTTCGTTAAAAAAATTGTGCATCAAAGGCAGGAATACATCTCATCTTTCAGTATACCCGCGAAAATTATGTATTTCCTGTTCTATGAAATTTTCGGAATTATGAACCTTCGGAATAACAAACTCTTATTTTTAGAATAACGAACCTTACTTCACTTTCAGAATTGAATCATCGGATAAACAAAACTTCGGAATAATGCAGCAAATATTCGGAATTACGAACCCTAGCTATTTCATTTTTGGAAATACGAACCTAAAGAGTAACGAACCTTCGGAAAAACGACTTAGCTAAGCCAATCTATCCGTCATTATATAGGACTGATGGGGTATCAAAAACACGATTGCAAAAGTTTCCGAAAAATCAACTCATGACGATGGAACTTTCAATACCATTATTATACAGAGTTTGAGTTTGAGTTGAGTTTGAAATGTTATTATCCAAACAAAAAGGACATCAATATAACAATCAAATGTGAATGTTTAACATTGAAAGGATAAATGGGACCAGAAAATAGCATTAAATGCTAATCGTGTCTGGTACCACTAACACACAAAAGTATCACAACAATGAATGAGAATGTAATGAATAAATATGAATAAGTATTGAATACATAGTTAAGCTACAAACTATTCTACATCTAGGATAAAATATGTTCTGTGATTAAATACAAAGCTTTGGTATTTTACACTAAGTAGAAAGATAAAGAATTATATAACATAATATTTACAAAAAGGCAAGAACCTTAAGTTCAAAGTTCAAAACAATTATTCTATTAACATTTGTGATATTAGAGTTCTACGAAAGCAAGACACTGATGCTTTCTCCCGTACATATAGGGGTAGATCATTCCAAAAGCATGTGCCTCTGAATGACATTGAAATTCTACCCTGCGTTGTCCTTACTTTAGGCACATTCAATTTTTACTTTCTCTTTGTCTAGTCTCATATTTGTGCTCTATGAAACAGCAATACTGAATTAGGGACTGCTGCAATTTATCATTCATAATTACTTCCCCAAACCTCAAATCCGTAGGTCATACGCGGTTGAATTAACGTTTTATACAGTAACAAGAAAACATGCCTTGTACAAACTGTCTTAATCTATATAAAACACCAACCTTTTTTCCTAATACGCTTATTAACCCTTTCGATATGAGGTTTCCACGTCAAGTGTTGATCAATATAAATTCCTACAAATGATGCAACACGATCAACCCGGAATATTTCAGTCTCTGCTATTTTTAGTACCCCTTGAGTTACTTCTGATTGCCTACTCCCTCTTATTAACAAATAATTAGTCTTTAAGAGATTCACTGTAAGTTTATTCACCTTACACCATATGGTCACCTTATCAAGATGCATATTTACTATATCCATATCAATCAAATTCAGTCTCGGTGGAAATGTATGAAACAAGTTAGAATCATCGGCAAAAAGTCTAAAATCAAAATAATTTGTTGAGTTTGGCAAATCGTTTATATACATCAAAAACAGTGTAGGTCCCAACACGGAACCCTGAGGAACGCCACATGTTATTATCTGCCTTAATGAGCTATAACCATCATAATTCACAAACTGAAATCTACTAAAAAGATAATCTTTAAACCACTGAAGAGGCAGACCACTGAAGAGGCAGGCCCCTTATTCCATAATGTTCTAATTTACCAGCCAATATTGCGTGATCAATTGTATCAAAAGCTTTCTGGAAATCTAGGAATACACCTAGTGTTACACTGCCCTTATCCAGTGATTTAAGCACGTCATTAACCAAATTATTTAAAGACAACTTAGTACTATAATGTTTACGAAAACCATACTGGTGCTTATACAAAACATCATTCCTTTCAATATAATCAAGTAGCCTCTTGTTGACTAATTTCTCAAATATTTTGGCCCAAAGAGGCAAAACTGAAATAGGTCTATAATTGCCTGGGACATCTCTATCCCCCTTTTTAAAAATCGGTGTAACTTTGGCTACTTTCATTGCCTCTGGGAACACACCGTTCAATAATGACTGATTATGAATATAAGATAATGGTTTTGCAATTACTTCAGCAGCATCCTTCAGTCATCGGGCTGGAATATCATCAAAGCCGCAAGCTTTCTTTACATTCAAAGTTAATAAATAGTCCTTCATCTCATAATGAGTAACTGGTTCCCAAAACAAAGAGTCAACTATTCCATCACTAAGATAATCTTTGAATGTAATAACATCATCATCAATACCATTAATAGATTTAGCAAGGTTAGGCCCAACGGCAACGTTAAAAAAAAATTAAAGCCTTCTGATATTTCTTTCCCTGAGGTTACAACTTTCTTACTACCATTATCATCAACACAGAGCTTATCTACATGTGACGTTTTTACTTTACTGTTTCCACTCTTCAATAGCTTATTTATTGACTTCCATGTTTGCGCTGTATCGCATTTATACATTTCAAATAAATCACTATAATATTTCCTCTTTGCATTCCTCAAACTGTAGTTAAAATATTTCTATACGTCCTAGAAAAACACATAGAATAAATCATGATCGCATTACGTAATACGTCATCGTAACAATTGCACAATGGGTGATGGATAAGGCCATTGAAACCTCCCTAGGATGATTTTTCGAAAGTCTTTGCTATCGTGCTCAAAAACTTCGATCATAGTCACATCTATTCCATAGGACACACAATTATTTCTGAAATTATTGAATGCATCTCCCCCCTCTCCCAGATAAAAATAGATGCTCTACCTGTAGCAGGTTAAAGTATGTCGTTCATGGATGATGGAGCTATAGAAATATGCAGGTAGCTTCAATGATTAACGAGATATATGGCACAGTGAAAGTCCATGAAGACCATCATCATTAGAACCACAATCAAAACTTTACATGTCCCCCCTAAAAAAATATATATTCTCTTCTGATTTCCTATAATTCTTTAATCGTAAGTGGTAAAACGTGCACACAGTCCGTTCCAAACTCTCAAGACAAATTTTGTAATGGCTTCACGGATGTCCTTCAGTCTGTACATGTAAATGTAAGGGTTCATGGCAGAGCTACTCCAGAGAAAGAGACAGACTGTTCTGTAGATCAGGTAGTGGGGCTCGAAGTCTGCTCGGTAGAGCATTTCGACGATGAGGAGGGGTATGAAGAAGACGATGTAGAAGAGGAAAGTGATGAAGACAGTTTGTACAAGGTTGATTAGATGGCGGTTCCGCGCGTTGATTCGGTTGACAGGCGGGACGGCCTCGTTGTTGGACGCTCCGGCGACTCGCTGGCTGGAGATGCGCACTATGTTGACAATCTTCAAGTAGCAGATGAGCGATGTCAGCCAGGACAGGGCTGTAATTGAGAAGACGGCGATGGCGAATCTGAGCGTCTCGTCGCTCTCGTTGACGTAGCAAACACCGAGGCGAGGTTGGAAGGTGAAACCATGGATAAAGAAGAGCGGGATCAACAAAACGGAGATGAAAACCAACCAACCCGTAATGGCCATGATGACGACGAGCATTTGGTTCCATGTAGTGCCTTCTTTCTTCGACATGATACCACAGAGGCCGTTGACTGAGATGAGGGCGCTAAACAGACAAGAAGTTAGTGACGACGCGATGCCGTAGGTCAGCATTCCACGACAGACGGTAAAGTTCGGCCAGGGTATGTTCGTGTAGAAGGTGATGATGGAATAAGGACCGTTAAGGGCACACGTTAAGAAATCTAGGAGGGCTAGACTAAACAGAAGCGCATTGGCTCGCTTGTGAAGACGCTTCTGTGTTGCAATTGCAACAAGGACCAATCCGTTGGCAACTACACCCAGAAGAGTTAAGATGCCAGTTGTGACGGCGACAAATATATCCACTTCAGGGATTATTGTCTGGTTTGTGCCTATAACTCGCATCATATGACTTCTTAAAGAGTACGACTTGTTGAATTTCTCGACTTCTTGCATTTAAGACGTTACCACGAGCAGATTGTCACCGGGCGATGTCGTCGCTTGTCTTTTCGAAGTATCGCAGGTGATACGGAACCTGTGTATTACAATACTTTCTTCGCGATGGTGTACCTTCAATTTTCTTTTTACCTAGATGCGCATGTAAGTATATTGATGTATGCATTCAAAACAGCTTTGTTGTTCACAGAACACAGCTTTACTTATTTATATGTTCCGATTCGCGGTTCACTCGGCTGGGCGGGGAATAACGAGGCATGATGAAGGATGACGAGGATTAGGGACTTTTTAATTTACACGACGAGAGCGTGGACTGCCGCGTGTGACATTGTGATAAAGATAAAGTTGAGTTCTGGTCATGCGATTGCATTGTGAAAGAAACGGTGTGGAATCGATCAGAAAAGGTTGATCATCTAGCATACAAGTATTGGTGTGTACTGCAAGGTTCTGGAATCATCAAAATGATAAGAAATTTGGCCCCGTCTTGGTAAAGTTACAAGCACTGTACACAGGAAGATGTATATGGGACTACCCAAACATGTGGCATAAAAATCCGTCCCGATTTTTATGCTGTTACATGCCATATTTAGAATATTTAGGCATTTGAAGAGCCATGCTTTTCAGGGAACATTTTTAATCTGATGTTCTTCCACACTTGCATAATAACAATGATAACTCTCACAAATTATTTTTCACCTCTTACCAGAACTCAACCTTCTCTTTAAGGCACTGGGCCGTGCCCGGCAGTGCCTTAAAAGACATCACAGTGTCTTATAAGGACGTCACACGTTGCAGTCCACTATGTCGACGTGCAAATCTAAAAGTCCCTAATGACGAGGGATGACGAGGGATGACGAGGGATGAAGACGGTAAATCTTGCACTCTTTCTCGCTTGTTATATACCTTGTAAAAATACCTCCAACATACACACACACACACACTTTTTTCTTCTGTTTTTTTTTATAGTAATTTTGTTTTATTCCTCCAAATGTAATACAAACAAGAACAACATACAATTGAATAAAATAAATAAACGTTTTCAATATTAATTGCTTATGCACGCACACACACAAGTGCCTTAATTACTGGAACTGACATCATGCACAAAATATCAGAAAGGGTGCAAACAAAAACAGTTTGTGGCCTATTCCTACTTTAACGCAATCCGCTATACGCAAACGATGCGGCGGTGGGGGAGCTACGAGGGTTACAGCCCCATACCTGAATCGTTAAGTTGTCAATAATCGGACAATAAGGGGGTCAATTGCATTTTATTATTTTGTATATTTTGATGACAAAATGACATTGTCCCTGTGATAAACCGTCAAAATTTTACAACTGAAAGTTTATAGTTTGGGCGCCAGACTACAAACCCGTGATGACCCGCGGCCCATTTGCCTTTGGATATTCCCTTTCTGCCTTAAATTCAGCAAAACTGTGCGAAAGAATACAATCTGAGGATAGTCTTTTTGGGTTGTTGTTAATGTATTGAGAAATTGCGAACAATAGCCAGTTCAGGTATCGACAGACAATTGATGGCAGCTGGTCACACCAGCTCTTCTTTAGGACTTTAATTTCTTGCATTTACACATTTGTTTCATTTTTTGTTTTGATTTTTAATTAAGAAATTATATTTTTTCTCAGATACCATCAACAATGTTGTGGCACGAATATAACTCTCAATAACCAGGATTGTGATGTCAAACTTTTAGCATGAAATGGATAAAACAGTTCTATATTTTTCATGTTTTTCATCATTAGAAATGTTTAATTTTCTGAAATTTCAGGTGTTAATTACCACGACAACCACCATATTCGAGCATAACCATGACATGGGAAGACTGAGATTTTTAATAAACATTGGCTGGAAATATATCTATTTCGCCTCTTACGTTATATTTCTTTGTTGTTTGACGAGAAATATAATTTTATGTCATATCAAATAAAATAATTTATTACCAGTGCAGCGGCCATAGACGTCATTTAGAAAAATGGCAACAGGTTGATTCGTGTTCAGCACTCCTTAACTAGGGAAAATAGCACATAAATCAGATTCTATAGACAAAAATGTATGTTCTCCTAATTAAAATTGTGACGAGGAGCTTAGTAATGAATAATTCAAAATAATCCCCCGCCACCCCCACACGCTCTTCCTATGTTCTTCAAATGCAGAATTATGGATTTAATGACAGGACTGAGTTCTGAAAAAGGTGGAAGATGATTTATGAGCTTTTCTCATTTTTATGTCAGGTTTAAATTACATCTGAAAAGGATTTACCCTTCAGATATAATAACAGGCGCGTAGCCAGGGGCGGTGGGGCGGTCGCTCCCCCAAAAAAAAAAAAGAAAGAGAAGAGAAAAAGGAAAAGGACGTAGGAAGAAAAAGGAGCACGGTACAACGAATCGTCATCTTCTCTAATAATTTAATGAAACGTAAAAGCTTCCGCGCTTCGCGCGGGAGAAGGATTAAGAGTGGAGAACGGTATACAACGAATCGTCTTCTTTCTCTAATAATTTAATGAAACGTCAAAGCTTCCGCGCTTCGCGCGAGGGCTCCCCTCCCTGCACCCACCCCTAGGAGCGCGCTTCGCGCGCTCTGTAAGTGATTCGCACGCTTCGCGTGCTCAGTACCGCCCCCCTAAAATAAAATCCTGGCTACGCGCTTGTATAATAATGATAATAATTAGACATGTAATACTTGTTTGTAACAAGTATAGGTGGGCTGTTCCAAGTGCATGCCACACATGATTAGTGAGATAGTGATCTGTGAAATGTTTGACCTTTAACCCTAATTTACATACTAAGTAGTTAAGATAACATTGGCATGATTTGATCTTATTTTTTGAAATAATCCTCTTATTCAGGACATAAAATGAGTTCATATAATTACCTGTTTTAGCGAATGGTACCTTTAATTTCAATGAATGGTCATTTCCTCCAATCCTAGAATGATGCATATATAAATTTGTGTGTAGAGTTTACAAGCATCAAGTTATTTTGTAACTTATAACAAGCAACCAATCTATAGTACAACCTTCTTTTTCTAAGGTACATAGTCCTATTTGATTTAATAAGTGTTCATATGAGGTTTCCCAATCGTTGCACATCATCTTAAAGCAACGTGTGCGCGATTTTTTGACAAATGCACGAAATGGCCTGAAACGTATGCAAAATGAATTTGAGACGATTTGGAGCATTTTGAAATTTTGCGCACGCACTGACGCGCCCGTTTATTGACCTGATTTTGACCGGACGGATATTGACCTTGATCATGATAAATATGAATGAGAAATGACTTTCCGTTATGAAGATATCATCATGAGTTGATTTTCAGAAAATTTCACAAAATGGCGCCTAGATGACGTCATGGTCATGGTCATGGTCAAGGTTGCTGTGCTTTGTCCATATGCCTATACATATGTGTGCCAAATTTCAAGGCATTTGATTGAGCCATTTTCAAGTTATCTTACTGAGAAAGTGGTTAGAAATAAGAAAAATAAATAAATAATAATAAATAGATACAAATAATAAAGGCAATTTTAACGAAATTATAAGGTGGTCTGTATTACTTACAGCCCACCTAATAAAACAATATTTATAAAGCGCATAATAAACAGTCTGTTTCTCTATGCGCTGTACAAGCGTGAATGACAATTTGAGAAATATAATCACAAAAAGAAATCAACAAAGAGAATATAAAAATCTTATAACTACTAAAATGACTAACTTAACATAATAAATAACATATTCACTTATATTCGAAACAACAAGAAAGAGCTGAAAAGTTTCGACCAAACTTTGACATGTTTGATTCCATTATGTATGCGTGTAGTCCCGTATACCCATTTCAGTGTGCAGTGTATCAAACATCTTACAAAGTTATAATCAAACTATTCTCAAAAATATCACCAATAAACTCTATATACCAACAACAAAATCTCTATATCTACATATATTCATAGATATATATTTTGAGTTTTAATAATTCTTAAGATAAGGTGACTCGTAGTGTTCATTAAAAGGACATTATAGAATGAAGGGATATATGTTTTTAAGGAAGGGATAGTTTGTATTGTGGCCACTAACATGCAATGCGGCAGTCTAACCGGTGGATAGGCGATATTGCATCTCAACTTGTAAACGGCTTCAACAGTTGAAGCAGGAATATGAAGGATGATGATGTCGGAGATGATGGAACAGAATCGGGAATGCAAGATGATAGGATCGGGAATACAGGAGATGAAATCATTTACAGGAACATCTCACGACCAGTCAAAGGTCAAATGTACCCAGTTGCCGACAACTCTGTAATAAGTCCCAAAGATGATAAGATAAGTCAAACAGTCTTCTTCTTCTTCTTCCAGTGTAAATGCTGCTTCAAGGTGATGAAGATAAACGCACTGATGTTATTAAGGAAGATGACTTGCAGTAAAGGATGACTTGGAGTATAAAGGATAAACTTGGTTTCAATATAATCTATTAATGCTATCCTTAACCTGGTCATCCTCTTACTGGTCCATCATCAAATCTACAAGTTGTGCAACCAACGTTTTCCTCACGTAAGTTTTATACCCGGGGTTTGTACATCGATCTGGTACACCTAGTTGACCGCTGCCGTGAACTTTTTCAGGTTTCGGGGCAACCCTTGATATGCAAAAATCTGCTTTGTTCCTGAGAAGTGGCGAAACGTTGGCATTTTCAGCATGCATCCTCGAGGAGAATCTGCAGGGATCTACAGTATTACAGGTCGATGTCATTTTCAATGGATAGTAACTGCTTTCCGGGTTGTAATATGTCAAGAACATTGTGTATATAAGATGATTATGATCATAGAGAAATGTGAGTTGGTCACGCGGCACGTTCATTTGGTCATCTCTCTGTCTTTGCCTACAAACTGGCTCAGGCGACCCCTGTTCGCGTCTTATTTTTTCGTACCACGGCGAGCCCAGATTCCTATTATTTCATGAATATTCATTACGCAGGGTCGGGGAAAGTCTCGATTTCTTGAATATTCATATACGATCGAGGCGGGAACTATCCTACATACGTATGCGCAGCATCGAATGTCGTGTGTAACACGTTGGATTAATGGTATAAAACGACATTAGAAAAGCAATGTCGTGGTCATTTAGATAATACAGTCATAAATGCTGTGTTTAATTATTAATAAATGCCCCAAAACAAAATAAAATGTCAGTAGACAAGATATATAGCATATATTTCAAGCAAGAGTAAAATGATTGTTCTCTTGATAGGCAATTTATGAGTACTTTTCCGGGGTCAAGTTGAATCTAGTTCTTTTATGAATGGGAAAATAGTCAGTTCTAGGTTCGCTTGTTTAAATATTACAAGCAGAGGTTGAATTTTGGTATTGAATATGTGATACAGTATAAACATGAGTTAAGTTCAATTAGCAAAGGTGAATTTGATAAAACGTGGTAAGCACAATTTTTTTTTGGCCTCCGAATATTCAAAAAAAAAATTAACCACCACCCAGGGACAAAACTAAGTCACTAATCTATACAAGCAGGGTATCAAATTCAACTTTGGTAATTGAACTGAACTCATGTTTATAATAATGTATGAATGTATCACATATTCAATACCAAAATTCAACCTCTGCTTGTAATATTTAAAAGCAAACCGCGAACTGATTATTTTCCTTCATGAAAAGAACTATAGATTCAACTTGCCCTCAGAAAAGTAGGCCTACTCATAAATTGCCTATCACACTCTTGCTTGAAATATATGCTATATATCTTCTACTGACATTTTGGCATTTACTAGTATTAGTAGTAATTGAACACAGCATTTATGACTGTATTATCTAAATGACCATGACATTGCTTTTCTATGTCGTTTTATACCATTAATCCAACGTGTTACACACGATATTCGATGCTGCGCATGCTACACGCGTAGGATAGTTCCCGCCTCGATCATACATGAATATTCAAGAGAATCGAGACTTTCCCCGACCCTGCGTAATGAATATTTATGAATAATAGGAATCTGGGCTCGCCGTTGTACGAAAAAATAAGACGCCCCCATGTTCGTAGTCGCGTCTTTCGGATGGTAACTTTAGAGGCCGGTCCCCAGTTGTAAATAATCATATCTGATTCATACACGTCTGTAAAAACCCAATTACAACACACACACTCACACGCCCACAATACACTCACAAATTCATACACAAAGATCATATGAACACAATTATATTTAAATTTCACCTTAACATTTTTATTTTGATGCCGCCATCCTTAGTAAGAGCGTCGCTTATGATGGCGGTTTCCTGCACTTTTCTGCAGCTAGTTAGGATAATACTTAAAATTCATACAATACTATATTATAGAAATATCATGTTCGTTATTATATGTTTATATGTAAATCACATTCTAACATAAAGTTATTATTGTTCGCATATTTGTATTATACCTTACGTTTACATGTTTTTGTCATTCACTTATGTTTTAGAAAAAATTGCAGAAATCAAATAAGAATTGGATAAAGACAATATTTTAATTTAGGTTAAAGTGATAGTTGAGTTCTTGTTTCAGACCGCAAATGCCTTCAAAGTGAATGGTTATTGTTCTTATTCTTATTTATGACATTTCTAGTGCTCTTTTTGGACCTCAAATTGCTATGAAGGTAATTTTAGACCCCAAAATGTGTGAAATTTAGCCAAAAAAGTGACGATCATACCAATTCAGCTCCACTTTCAAGAAAACACGGTGACCGTTAATTAATTAATTTATTAATATAGGTTTTTGCGGCCAATTTCGCAATTTTTTCATTCCAATTCATGAACGTGCATTCAAATTCACATAGAGGTCGCTCGTAGGTGAATTCGGGCATTCAAATTCAAAATCCGAGCAATCAATTTCATTTATCGGCACTCTTATTCATGTTCGGTGAAATCAAATTCACGAACGTGCGTACAATTTCCTAGTTCGTGCATTCAAATTAACGCGGCGTTTGCGATGAGCCTGTTTGGGCATTCAATTTCATTTTTTGGTGATCAATTTCCTTCTACGTGCATTCAATTTAGTGTAATATTGAGAGGGATTCCAGATAAGAGGGCAACTTTGATTTCTTTAAATTGATTACTTGGAATTATTGTTAATCACTGTTGCACAATGAAATCTCTACAGTTTAGTTAATGTTCTTTGTTTATCTGACAATAATTGTTGCCTTTTTGATCATGTATTTGATTATCATATCGCTAATTATATATATATATATACATGAATATCCCGTACTACACCTTTCTTTCAATATAATTACATGTATACATGTTCTAAATAACTAAACATTGAACGAGTTTTAGAACATAAAAACTAGTGATTTGGAGGTGATGTCTGCTATAGTACTGCGGAAATGCATTTTTCCTCAATTAAAATAAAAATCAATTACTTTGAAATGCATTTAAGACTTTTTCAATGAAATTGTTCTTTTGTATGATGTATATATACCACTGGTATGAGCTCGTGTTCTCTCTCTCTCTCTCTCTCCGTATCACGCCCTTTATCTCTCCTTCTCTCTCTGTCTCTCCCAATATCTCTCCTTCTCTCCTTCTCTCCCATGTCACTCTCTTCCCGTTCTTTCTCTATCTCTCTCTCCATCGCTCTCTGTCTCTCTCCAATCTCTAGCTCTCCCTGAACTTTTCTCCCCTTTTTTTGTTTACCAGCCCCCCAATTTTGTATATATATATTTTGTTTACCTCTTTTTTTGGTAGGCCTAATCAGATATGATAAGCTGAATACCAGTCACCTATGGATCCAAAGACACTTCCTATAAAGATATACTTTGCTGATGAAATCACACATTATTAAACACGGATAACGCCCCCTACAAGAACAAGTATACTTCACCCATCCTCAGATCAGCAAACACAATTTCACAATACTCAGACATAACACCGAGTCCACCACAAAATAAACAAAACTTTTGAATTTTTCTTATCTTAGGCATATCTTGGTATGTGCATTTATATATTTTGAACATGCAACGAAAAGTGTGATATTTGTACAATATTTGATGAGTTGAAAGGAAAAAAATAACCCAGTGTCATTTTGGATCCACACTGTATACAGCTTTCTGTTATGTGTGTGTGCCATGGGTAATATAGCAAGTTATATATATATTCATGTGTTAAACTTTTTGTTAGCCGAGACAGTTTACAAATGAGAATGAACAAAAATAATGCGATTGTCATGATAATGAAGTCTACATTTTCACAAACTGAGAAAAAAGAGCTTCTCAAAGACCCCAAAGAAACTAAACGCAATATATTTTTTGAAATTGAATGCACTTATTTCAAACATGCTTGCTCATTCACGAATTTGAATTACCACCGAGGTACCGTAGGCGGCATTGGATGAATTTGAATGCTCTTTGCACGAAATGTACGCTCTTAGTTGACATTTGAATGAACCGATTTAACAATTGATTGCACGGATAGTGAATTTGAATGACGAATTTTGAATTTGAAAGCTGATTCAACGCTGCGAGTGCGATTTACGCGAATTCGAATGCTCGGAATATGAATTTGAATGAAAAAAGTGTGAAATTGGCCGCAAAAACCTATAATAACAATACACGGGCTGGCTGGTTGTGCGTATTAAAACCAACACAAAAAAGCCAACAAAAAGCCAACATCGGCAATGGCTGGAATAAAACGTATAAGGCGCCATATCGTTTTTTCAACGGCTGGTTCAAATTATCGAATACTTAGTTGTGGGGGTATGAGAAATCGTTATATTTATGGATATTTCAACTGTCTCTGAACCGATTTTGATCAAACAATAATGATTTTGTCATTTAAATTGTATGTTCTTTCAAATTTGACACTCAGTTTTTCATTATCTCACAACAAAATTATTTTGTGTAGCGCCCTCTGCAACAAAACTCAACTATCCCTTTAAGGATAAGTTTGGCATTTCTAATAAGGCGTATCTGGCGCTATATTCTGCGAGCAATTTACCAAGCTTATATAAAATCAGAAATGCTAAAGCCCACCTCGGACAATCAAATACAGTAACACCAACTCCTTTAGATGCGACTGGTTTTCAAAGGACTTTGTGCAATTATTATGAAATCGGGTTTAGATTTTAAATGACAAACATATCCTACAAGAAGGATATGAAATTGGAGTAAAATTACCTGGTGGTAATACATGGATTGGTAAGAATCTGCGAGTTGTGAACGTAATATTTACCATTTTGAATGAGAAAGATGCACTAGCTAACATAGGTAATTATCTCATCGCTATATTTGAACATAAAGAAAGAAATGATGCTCTCATCAGAAGAAACAAAAGTATTTCCTCTAGAACCATCAAAGAAATTGTAGAGTTTGCGAAGAAGGCCACGAGATCCAAGTCCTAATACAATTGTTCAAGAATCCCCCCCCCCCGTTTCCACAAGAATCCATCTCAAATGTTGTTGTTGATACTTTGCATATGTTTCTCCGCATTGATGATGTTCTTATCAACCTACTCATTTTAGACGCACGTAGACTTGGTGCGGTTGAACTGATAATAATAATAATAATAATAATAATAATAATCTTTTATAGTCCAACTCCAAATTTTATTAAACCGAAAATGGAAATTCTTTGTGCCCAATTGATCGTGAGCCCGGCAGCCACTGAGCAGCGCCAGATCGACATTGCTCTATCCCCTTATTGTTGAACGCCAAACAAGGTAGCAGCGACTCCCATCTTTTAACGTCTTTTGGTATGACGCGGCCGGGGTTCAAACCCACGACCTCCCGGTTGTGAGGCGGACGCTCTACTGACTGAGCCAACAGAAATTCACTGAACTTGATCGATAGAACCTGACTCATTTGTCACTTTTGGAAGATGCAGATGCAGGTACCTTTGGTTGTTTAGTCTGTATTGGCCGTAAGTCAAAAGCTTTGAAGTGGCCAACACTGAGGGGATCTGAACAAACTCAAGCTTTTTTTTGGGGGCAAAATCAACACTGCAAAAATAGTACCAGAGCTGAGTTATGCAAAGGTAAATAAGATTCCCTTAATTTGGGATGAAATATATTCACTGACTTGTAGAGTGCAGGTAAAGGAACGTTTATTTACATGTAATTTACTCACGGACTCGTGGTGTATTGTCATTTAGACATCATATTCTACTTGAAGCCGTCAAATTGATATCCAGACGTTTCAATTATCGTCGTTATTATTTACCATTTCTTGCCATATTTGAAGTGTGTATTTATAGTTCAAGCTTTATATACCAAGTAGGAATTATATATGACCCGTGCCGTACTACAAAGATAGCTGCTAATAATGAGTATTATTGTACTTATACTGAGTTGTATGGCTCTAAAATAATGTTGTTTTATGTATGTAGAATACACTGTCGTGCATATGTACTATATATACATCTACTCGCCGTACTTTTGTATTTCTTGGCTAGTAACATTGACACTTATATCTTATATGTGGTATGCTGCAACGGCTGGATCAATATGTTATTTGTGTTCAAAACTAATAGAAGAAGAATGTAGTTCTTGAATGTCCCTGAAAATAAAATCACATAATGTATCATTTTATCAACTTCAGAGAAAGTGAATTCGTGTTGGTATATACAAAGCAGGCGCGGATCCACGTGGCGATTTATCTTTCCGGCCCGGCCCCCCTCCCCCTAGCCCCCCAAAACGGTTTTAAAAAAATAGGATAATAACGTAAATTTAACCTTTTTTTAAACGAAAAACTATAGCGGCCCCTGACAAAAAAAAATGAGTGGTTCTCCTCTCCATCACCTCTCAAAAAGGTAAATGTGATTTTCGTTTAAAAAAAAATAATAATAATAATAATAATAATGATTGTTTTGTACAAGTGAATAGGCTGACACATTATGCTGCGGGACTCTGCCAATAGGAGGCGCTGTCCAGTATAAGACTAATCGTAGGTGTATGTTTCTTTCCTCTGTTCTTTCCGTTCATATAGTAGAAAATACTTTCCCGATGCTGGGTTGTATATAACGCGATGAAAGAAGTTCTCTAATTTCAATTTTATATCCGTACATTCTCTCAGTCTATATGTACATCTCTTCCTTTCAAATTCTCTCAGTCATTTATACCGCTTATTATTATTTTTAAAATACATCTCTTTCATTTAAAAATTCTCTTCCTTTATCATCTTCTTACAATCTGAAACTCTTTTATTTCTTCCATTCAAATCCATTCACCCTTTTTATATATCTGTTTTAAACATCTCTTACTTTATTATCTTCTCACATTCTCTCACTCTTTTTTTTTATTCCTCTCTTTTAAATAATCTCTCTCCCTTTCATTGAACAATTCTCTCCCTTTATCACCTTCTTATAATCTCGCAATCTTTATCTGAGTCTTCCTTTCAAATTATATCACTCTATCATACATCTATTTCATGACATATTTGAAATATTTCTCTCACTTTAAATCAATATCTTCTCACATTCTCTTACTCTTTATCTCTTCCTTTCGAGTTCTGTCACTAAATTATACATCTCTTTCATTACAACTTTTCTCAATTTCTCCTCTCCACACGTTCTTATGTGCTATGTATCTCTCTTCTTCTTACTCAAACAAACACAATTGATAGTAGAGTGATTGAAACTAAATTATTACACGTCAAACAAACATTTAATAAATAATGCTACTATTTCAATGACTTTAGAACATGAATCATCCTGTAATAGTGCTTGGCAACACCCATTGTAACAAGTTTGTCTATTAACATCGGCTTTACTTACAATAAATATTATTATTAGTTTGGAAAATAATAGTTATAGTCATACCAATAGTCATGGTAATAATGATAATAATAATAATAACAACAACACTGACACTATTAATATTATTATCAAAATGTTAGGCGCCCATCAATTTGATTCTTGTTTTTTAAATGTCGTTTAATTTGCTCTTTTAAAAACTTCAGGCAGTTCTGAAAATGCAAAAGCACTGTTCATTACAATTGCAGACCCATTCACGAACTAAAAATATGCCCTTTTACCCTCATCATCGACAATATTTCCACAATGCATTATGTTATGATATAGATGGTATTAATCTTGCCTTCATTATTAAAAAAGCTCATTAAAATAATCTTCTCATTCGCATTTAAAATATTTACGGTTTTACTCTTTCATCCAAATCTGGCGCAAGTGGATGTTGACATGACATTTCAAAACAATGTTGCTCAGTGAAGCGCGTATAGATCAATGTAATCAATGTATCATTGGAAAGCATATTATTTCTACTCTATCGAAGCAAGGAATCTTATTATACACCTCATAGATATTCACAATATGTATTTGTTTTCGAGTTTCATTTTTTCTGGGACGCAGTGTATTGTTAATGATTTATAAACCGAGCATCTTACTTTAGATTACCTCATGTTTCACACTAAAACCATATTTGTTTTACCTTAAGTTTGGAAGATAAAATATTGACTTTTGTCTTTCTTTATTCTTTTGCCTTATCTTGAATTACTTATGTGACATGTCATGTATTGTATATAGTTTTCATTGAAGGAATGCATTCATTAATTGTATTCGATTTATTTAGGTAATGATTGTGAAATATAAAATAAAATAAACTTGAAACTTAAAACAAGTGAATAATGTCATAAATTGCCGTGTATTTTGACACATTGACGTTACAATATTTGTTTTCGTTATTCATTAGTTCTATTTGTATATGAATTATAAGCTCATTACTCGAGACCACAGACACATATGTATATTCATATGTATATTTGTATTTACATGTATATGTGTATGTAAATGTGTGTGTGCGTGTGTGTGTGTGTGTGTATGTATACGTCTATGTCTATATCTACGTATATGTATATGTGGATGTATATGCATATGTGTGTGTATATGTATGTGTATGTACATGTATAAGTAAGTATATGTATACACGTATGTATATTTGTATCATAGACCCTATAAATACTTTACTACACAAACTGTACTTTTATGTTGTAATCAAATATCTTTGACGTTTCATCATTTTATGAAGCACTAACTATTATTATACAATGAAGTTTGAACAAAGTCTCTTGGCAATAAAAATGAGATTCTATAAAACACAAAAAGAACAAACCGCCACTAATGCTAATCATCAATATGATTAATTTTAAATATGCTAAAAAGTAAAGATGAAAAGTGCTCCGTCTTTTAAACATTATAAATTAACATCTCTTTAACAATCTTTTCAGTGCTCTTCATGTGAAAATTAGTGCATGGAACGACAAAAAACCACAAACTCGAACATTCCAAAAGCTCCGATAGACTTGTACAAACAATGACAAAAGAAAACCTGATTTTATATGTATGTATGTATGTATATATTTTTTTTTTGGGGGGAGGGGTATTCCCTTGCCCCCATCTACGTGTTCAGATGCAATCAGTGGTGCAACCAGGTGGTATGAAAAATTGAAAGAAACAAATCCATTTTTATATCCCCACTTCTTTCTCGCATATGTATCTAAATCGTCTGGAGCAACGCCTATCATGCCAACTATTAGTACTATCTCGATACCAAACCTTAATTCGAAAACAGTTAACATTCTCATTGAACGATTCACTGTCAAACTTGCTATATGTAAGACTTGATCCGTCAAGCCACCTTGCCTCACTGAGACTTGAGCCGGTCAGCCCGATCCAGTAGTCCTCACTGGCATGCCCTACGATGAAGTCCTCTTCCTCTTCCGACTCGATGAAGACCAGATGGGATCCGTACTGGGAACAAGCTGAAACCGCAGAAGCATGATTCATCTCGCAAGTGCTGAAATTGTAGAACGACCCGCCGTATTCATATTCCACCGGAGGAGATGAGCATGCTTAAAAGATGAAAAACAATAAGTAAATTACTCAAATCTAAGAAAGTAAACAAAGTGATTATTTGGGTAGAAACTGAAATATTCAAAGAAAAATAGATAATGCTGATTATGATGGCGAAATCTAATAATAAATATGATAATGAAAATAATGATACTACAAATAGATGCAAAGACGCGAACAAAATTGCAGCTTTAATAATCCATATCTAAAGAAACTTTGCTGACCAACGCTAATTTTGGCAAATTCACAACGTTATTTCTTACAGTTATCTTTATTTGTATGAATGAAAGAGGGGGGGGAGGAGGGTGAGAGAGAGAGAGAGAGAGAGAGAGAGAGAGAAAGAGGAGAGTGGTAGTGGCTAGACCTTATAATGATTATCAAATGCATGACGTCATTGCATTGTTTCTCTTACTCAGAGTCAGATAAAGACTGAAAGAGAGAGATGAAGAGAGAGTTAAACGGGAGGTAGAGGGGGATGGTCGGTAAAGGGGGAGAGAGAAAGAGGAGAGTGGTAGTGGCTAGACCTTATAATGATTATCAAATGCATGACGTCATTGCATTGTTTCTCTTACTCAGAGTCAGATAAAGACTGAAAGAGAGAGATGAAGAGAGAGTTAAACGGGAGGGGTAGAGGGGGATGGTCGGTAAAGGGGGAGAGAGAAAGAGGAGAGTGGTAGTGGCTAGACCTTATAATGATTATCAAATGCATGACGTCATTGCATTGTTTCTCTTACTCAGAGTCAGATAAAGACTGAAAGAGAGAGATGAAGAGAGAGTTAAACGGGAGGGGTAGAGGGGGATGGTCGGTAAAGGGGGAGGGAGTGGTGAAGGGGGAGGTGATAGAGAGAGAGGGAGAGAGAGAGAGAGAGAGAGAGGGGAGAGAGAGAGAGAGAGAGAGAGAGAGGGAGAGAGAAAGAGAGGGAAGGGTTAGTGGCTAGACCTATTATAATAATGATCTCAATAACGCATGACGTCATTTCATTGTTTCTCTTACTTACTGGAGGTGGTGGTGTCTTGTGATGTCGTTGTGTCTGACATCGTGGTCGTAGGGCTCGTCGTGGGCTTGCTCGTCGCGTCCGTAGTCGATAATTTCGTTGACTCTGAAACGTTTGATATAGTTGATGGTTCAGGGTTGTAACAAATGAAACTACACGTACAAAGCAATGAGATTATGAATGACAACCTAAATCTGATTAGAAGGCCAAAACGAAGACAATTTAGCTCCATGAAAACATATAAATTGTATCAGTCTATTTATTTTTGTATGAGGTATAATTTGTGTCAGAAAATTTGTAGATTTAGTGGTGCTTTGTCAAAGCTCAAGGGACATTTTTACCAATTAATTTATCTAAATGTGTTCCTGTGGCGTGTTTATTGTCATTAAACTCGTGTGCAAACGAATGAGACTGGTACACAATGCAATCGCATGACCAGAACTGGTCTTTCTCTTTAACAAAAGGTTTTAGCGACGCCCATGACAGGAAAGGACTTTTTAACAAGTCAGATAAAGACTGAGAGAGAGAGAGAGAGAGAGAGAGAGAGAGAGAGAGAGAGAGAGAGAGAGAGAGAGAGAAAAGAGAAGGGGGGCTATAGTGGCTAGACCTATTATGAATATAATCAAATGACGTTATTTCAATGTTACTATTGCTTAGACATACTAGAGGTAGTGGTGTTTTGGGAAGTCGTTGCGTCTGAGCGTTCCGACATCGTAGTGGTAGGGCTCGTCGTAGGCTTGGTCGTCGCTTCCGTCGTTGACTCTATGATCACTGAAAAAACAACAACAAACAAATATAACTGAGGTAAATGACGATGCATAACATTATTTTCATTGAAATTATCTCCCCGTCGGCTGTCTCCAGACGCTCTTAGTCAGGGTACGGGGATAGGATCAATGGGCCCGGGGAAAAAAAAATCGGAAAATGCTTTTCCTGTGGGAATCCTGCAATTCTATCAAAAAGTTCCGAAAGAGGACCGCGAGGTATTTTCTTCTTAATCATCATCATCTTCTTCTTCTTCTTCTTCTTCTTCTTCTTCTTCTTCTTCTTCTTCTTCTTCTTCTTCAGTACCGGCCACCGTCATGTATTGTCGTACTGGTGAGGTGCAGTGCAGAATGTATGTACAATGTCTGATAAAAGATACAGCAAACTGCGTGCAAGTTAAAAAATAACTGCGGAAATTTTGTTTACACCCTGTAAATAGTCTCTTCATGCTCTGTGCTCATTAATTGGCCACCCCCCATCCGATACGCCTATTATATTACACCTACTTTCATCGCAGTGTCTCCCTTGAAACCCACTTGAGCAGGTACAGTTGTAGCCTACCATAGTCTCCTCACACCAGCCGTTGTTACAGAGGTTTTTGACACAATCTGCGAAATAAGTAATAAACGGGGTAAAACTCATTGTTTTCTATATAAGGCTTCCAAGTGGTACAATAAATCAGTGTATTAATATCTTTAGCGCAGTACCCGGATGACAGATCAATATTGTTTTGGTATTGCTCATTCATCCGGGAACTTCAACTGTCGATACATTGGTTGGTTATCGTAAATCAAAAGTCAAATTTTGTTATTTCGCTAGTCAGCCTGATATAGATAATAATAATAATATTGCATGGCTTTGTTTTCGTGTGATACAAGAATATATTGCTCTCGCTATGACAATATTGTCCTATTGTCATAGCGAGAACAATATATTCTTGTATTACACTCAAAGCCATCCAATATTATACAAATACGGATAAACAAATTATCATTACCTTTAGTTCTGTTTAGTGTGACAAGGTACATTTTCGGGTTTTTGACAAATTAACTTATAAACAGTAAGCAAGACTAATGCCAATGCATTGTTACCTGGGCTTAAACATATCAAAGGCCACGAAGACTATAGTCCATAGCCAAAGAATACCCTTTCATTGGTGTCAGTGCCCCTTCTAAAATTTACTGTTTTGCCTGGTGATTTTCAGTGCCCTTGGTGACCAAACATATATATAACTGAAGATATGGCGTATATATTCAGTATAGAATGAACGCCATCATCTCCCGTGTCCATCAACTTCTGAAATGGAACCTAATGGCGTACCTGTGAATCTTAAAAGGTACCCTTTTTTTTGGTTTTTGTGCGATCAGTGCTTGAAAAACACCCCCTTTTAAGGAAAACGTCGACGACGCCGTTTAGCTGAAAGAGACACCCTTTCTACGCTTTTTCTGGGCGTGGGTGCGTAGCCAGTCATGTTGGGAGTGACCCCCGCGTTCTCCGTATGTTCATCAGCATCCTTAGTGTAAAAATAGTAGCTACTTTGTGCTGAACCAGGTTGCAACTGCACTGGTACTGCTAGTGCAGTCACTATAGGGACACTTGTGAAAAGCGAAGGAACTAGCTGTTCTTGTGCTGCAAAAATAGTACTAATTCTAGAGGTCTACTATTTCTACTACTACTTCTACTTGTACTACTATACTACTAATAATAATCATAATACTACACTGTGAACTAAAGTCCTGTTTTTAGCACGTGGAGGGCTATATGTAGTAGTAGTAGCATTAGAAGTTGCTGTTGTTGTAGCAGTAGTATTAGTAGTAGTAAATAGTTTAGCAGCAGCCAGCAGTAGTAGTAGTAGCGTTGTAGTAGTAGTAGCAGTAGTATTAGTGTGTAGCAAGAGTTGCAGTTGTTGGCAGCTGTTATTAGTACCAGGTGGTGTAGAGTAATATTAGTGGTACGCAGCGTAGTGTTGCTGGTGGTGTTGTGGTAGTGCTGTAGCAGTGTTATGGTTGTTGTTTGGGTGGTTGTTGTGGTGCTGTTGCTGGTGCCGGTGGTGGTGGTGGTAGCGGTGGTATGTTGGTGGTGCTGTGGTTGTGGTAGTGCCGCTGTTATGCTGGTGCTGGTGCTGGTGGTGTGTTGGCGCTAGCAGTCAGTGGTGTTAAGCAGCTGCTGTGGCGCTGGTGTGTAGTGGTGGTGGTGCAGCGCTGGTAGTGCTGGTAGCGTTAAGCTGGTAGTGGTGGCTGCTGTTGCTGTAGTAGCAGTTGTTGCTGGTAGTAGTGGTGTAGCGCTGCTGTGTAGCTGCTGCAGTAGTAGCTGTAGTAGCTAGTAGTAGTGGTAATAGTGGCAGTAGCGTTGTCACCGTTGCTGCGTTTAGTGGTAGCAGTAGAGTAATATTAGTGAAGCGGCAGCAGTAGTAGTAGCAGTAGTAGTAGTAATAGTAGTAGTAGTAGTAGTAGTAGTAGTAGTAGTAGCAGTAGTAGTAGTAGTATTAGTAGCAGTAGTAGAAGTGTCGTAGTCGAGTGGTTTAAGCATTGGACTTGAAATTCAAAGGTCGTGGTTCGATCCCCGATACGGCACTACGGACACTTGTGAAAAGCGAAGGAACTAGCTGTTCTTGTGCTGCAAAAATAGTACTAATTCTAGAGGTCTACTATTTCTACTACTACTTCTACTTGTACTACTATACTACTAATAATAATCATAATACTACACTGTGAACTAAAGTCCTGTTTTTAGCACGTGGAGGGCTATATGTAGTAGTATTAGCATTAGAAGTTGCTGTTGTTGTAGCAGTAGTATTAGTAGTAGTAGAAGTAATATTAGTGGGAGCAGCAGCAGTAGTAGTAGTAGTAGTAGTAGTAGTAGTAGCATTAGAAGTTGCTGTTGTTGTAGCAGTAGTATTAGTAGTAGTAGAAGTAATATTAGTGGGAGCAGCAGCAGCAGTAGTAGTAGTAGTAGTAGTAGTAGTAGTAGTAATAGTAGTAGTAGTAGTAGTAGTATTAGTAGCAGTAGTAGAAGTGTCGTAGTCGAGTGGTTTAAGCATTGGACTTGAAATTCAAAGGTCGTGGTTCGATCCCCGATACGGCACTAATGTCGACCCAGGTGAGGTAAATGGGTACCTGGTAGGAATTAATTCCTTGAAATGCTGGAGCGCTGTAATGGCAGCTAGGCTAAAGCCGGGGTAATAATTAATGCGCCTCGGAATAGAATTTATAGATAGACGGCGCTATAGAAATGCCTATAGTTATTATTATTATTATTATTAGTGGTAGTAGAAGTAGTAATCGTGGCTGCAGTAGTAGTTGTAGCATTAGTAGTTGTTTTTGTAGTAGTAGTAGTAGTAGTAGTTTTGATAGTAGTTATAGTGACATTTATGATCTGTACTTTTATTGATTGATTGGTGGAAAAAATGAATTTGACATTGGAGAACAAAAATAATTATCAAGAAAGCATGAGACTTACCTGGAATTCTGCATATTATATGTTGGCCAGGATTTTTTCCAGCGAAGACAGCAGGGGGAGAGAAGAGTTTTGGGACGGTCTGCAACATGGTGCCATCGGGCAGTCGCACCATCTTACACATATTGGACGTCGGCAATGTGCTTTGCTGGCTGAAGTCGCCTGGACAAGATGTTTTCGTCAGCTTGGACGAATCCGATAAAACAGGCAAGGCTGTGTGGAATAAAACAAAAAGAAAAAAACGATAGTGAGCTCTTCCTCCTGCTGCTCTCGTTCCTCCTACTCCTTCTCCCCTCCCCAATCTTCCCCTCTTCCTCACTCGCCTCCCCTCCTCCCCTCTTCCCGCTGTTCCTCCTCTTCTACCTCCCACTCCCCTTCCTCATCCTCCCCTCCTCCTCCTCCCCATCTTCTTCCTCTTCTACCTCCTCCTTTCCCCCTTTAGCATCATTCCCTTTCTCCCCTATTCCTCCTCCTCCTCCTCTTCCTCCCCGTCCCCTACTCCTTTTCTTCGTTCTCCCCCTCTCACCATCTATCCTCCCCCTCCCCTATTGATCCTTCCTTCCCCTACTCCTTATGAATGAAATTTCCCTTAAAATAGTTTGAAACATTCACTAGGGAGAATTTTCCAAACTTCGAACTATTTATTTGAGATTCCACGTAGGTTTTACACCTCGCTCCTAATTTGCTTCATTATGGTAATTTTGTACGCCAACCTTTTTCAGCAGCATTCGTAAAATCATGAAAATATGACGCATATAATTATGAAGTCACAATTATTCTTACCAAAGGACAAACAGGTTACGATACCAAACAGCAACTTCCACAATACATCGATCTTTTGGTCTTTAGCCTGTATTTATAAAAAAAATGTTAACATTGCATAAACAAACTAGAACAAGAACAAGAGCAAGAACAAGAATAAAATAACAACAGAAAAATTGCTCTTTTGGTATTAGTGGAAATGGTGATACTGACAATTATGATGATGATTATGGTGATGATAATGATTATATGATATAAATATAAATAAGAGCAAGATACGGTAGCACATAATTATTACTAACGTAACATAAACTGTAATTGGTTTTTATATGGATTGAATCATATAATTCTAACATACCACACAAATATTACAAGATGATGTAATATCTAAAATTGTCCATGTTCCATATGAGGTTCCTCAAGGGTCACGTCTCGGCCCCCTCCTTTTTACACTCTTTACAATTAATCTGATCAACATCATTCAAAGGCGTTTCTCAAATGTTTCTTGTCATTGTTTTACAGATTACACACAATTATAGATTTCTTTCAGTCCTGATAAAGAATATCAAGATGATAATTTCTCAATTTTAGAAAAATATGTATACGATATATATCCATTCTTGGATGCTCCAACATAAGCTAATGCTTAATGATGGAAAATGATGGAAAATGATGGAGTTTCTCTTTGTTGGAACACCCAGACAAGTTACAAAGCTAAATATTAATCATTTAACAGTTAGAGACTCAGAAGTAAAACCGTCAAGCTATGTGAGAAATCTGGGTGTTTGGCTTGATTCTCGCTTAAACATGGAGAAGCACATATCTAACACATGCAAACCCTTTTATATGTTACACAATCTCCGTCACATTCGTCGATACTTAGACCTAAAAAGCACATAAAGCCTTGTCCATGCATTTATTAGCAGTAGGCTTGACTATTGTAATGGATTATTGTTTGGCTTGCCATATTCACAAATAATCAAGTTGCAGCGTGTCCAGAATGCATGTGCAAGACTTGTGGCCAATTCCTCAAAATTTTCCCATATTACACCCGTTTTAATTAAGTTACATTGGTTGCCAAAATGCCAGATAATCGCATTCGAAATATTTGTGCTTGTTACAAAGCATTGAATGGGTCAAGCCTCAAATTATTTGTCAGAATTACTATCTTTTTAATCACATCCATATGCACGTAACTTACGAAGTACACAGGACAAGCTGCTTCTAAAGCTACCTCACACAAAAACAAAAGTAACTCTTGGAGATTGTGCTTTCAGTTTCGCCGCTCCAAAGCTTCGGAATAACCTACCACAATACATAAGACAATCCTCATCTGTTACTGTCTTCAAAGATTTGTTAAAGACACACTTGTTTTCAGGAGATTTTGAATATTTTTTTTATTTTTTTTTATTGTGTGTCTGTAAAGTAGCACTGTTAGGAGTTTTGTTTTCATCACGTCGCAGTAGAGTATATTTATATAGTAGCTGCGCTATATAAATTGATCTGATTATTATTATTGTATAGGTTTTCCTGGCCAATTGCGGAGTTTTTTCTAGCAAATTTGAAGGAAAAAATGTTCATTCAGTTTAGCGCAGATTGTCATTTATTTAAAGGTATCGGAATGATTCAGTTCATTTCGTCTAGCACATGTGCCATGCAAGATTCATTCAAATTCATCGACACTTGCCGAAATGTGATCTCGAGCATTCAAATTGCTGAGTGGGCAGTCGAATTCAATATAAGCAAATTTAAACAAATCCATATCCGGAGTCGTCCTGTACGAACAGTTGATTATTTCATAAAAGGGGATAATTCTTATTTTGTATTTGTATTTATTCACAATTCAGTAAAACTCAAATATGTATGTGATTGCAGCAGAGGTTGGAAAAACCCGTTCAGGGCTGCATCTTCAATGACAAAAGTTAATGTTAAAGTAAACAAATATAAAAAGATGCATAATCGTAAAAAAAAATCGGAAACAAATAGATGTATCGATAAAATAGTTAAGAAGGTAAAATATGAATAGAAAAGCACAATAAGATTTCATAGCATGTAAATATATCAGGGTATCAATAAAAGTAACAAAGATTAAACTAGTTATGACAAAACTGTTAAAAAGATTATTTAAAGTTGGGTGTTAAATTGTATGAAGGTGTCTATATCAGATAGTATTATTTCAGACAATACAGAGAATTTCTAAAACTAGTAGGCCTATTTGTTCTACTTAGACGTCATTTGACACATATTTGCAAGACACACTTTAAACAAGAATTTCACAAGTAATTCGAGATGATTATTATAAAAGAAAAGAATTGTTAGAGTAATTGAAGTAATTTCAAAGAACAAAATGCTAAATTAGATGCTCAAAATTAGTTTCAATGTAAAAAGGGCAGAATTATGCGATCATGTCATTCTGAAATGTATGCAAGCTTGACGAAAAGCGTACATAACCAATGAACTTGAATGAGAAACATATTAATTTGATTGAATCAAACGCGAATTTAAATGCACCGATCATGAATTTGTACTTTCGGATAGCAAGACTGGGACAAATCACTTTCGATTACATGGATTGGAAAAGTTGCGAAATTGACCGGGAAAATCTTTACTTTCTCTTCTCTAGATCTTCTGTTCTTTTAAATTTTCTTGTTTTCTTCTGTTTTTATTCTTCTTCTTCTCCTTCCTTTTTATTTTCTATTTTCTTCATCCTTATTCTCCTTTCCTCTTCTAGGCCTGATGAAGATCACATATGGACGTACAACTGAAGAGAGCATGGAATTTGCCAAAAAGACCAGTTCGTAGTTAGCACACAATAACAATTTGTATCGAATGTTCACTCCGAAGACTCCAGTTTAACTCAAGCTTTTGCTTTCTTTGGCTGAAGTCGCATGTACAATTATATTTCTTTAAATTTGAACCACACTGCTATTATTTATTAAGTCATGAGTCACTCTCCTTTTCATCACACGAACATTGCTTTCTATATCATGCCCCTCTGTTTAAGTCATTCATGATTTGTTTAATTTAAGAAAAAACAATCTATTCTCTTTTTCTTGTTTGTTCTACACATTAATTACATTCTATTATCTCAAAATGTATTCTTTTTCTTCTCTTTTCCTCAAGCTAGGTTTTTATTTCCATAATTTCAATACATATTTACGTTAATTACTCAATAATTGAATGAAAACAAAACATTGGCTAAAAATTATAGTATGTTCAACAATTCTTCCAGCTTTGTAATATTTTCTTTGCTAACACATTCATACCTTAAAAACAATCTTAGCGGGTAAATAATAGAACCATTTACAATCTTTTTAACGTAATATTTATAAATTGCATATTGCATATTGCGCATAATTACAAACAATATTCAGGAGAGTATATTTCCTGTCAGAAGCGGATCTAGAGGGGGGGTTGGGGGGGTTGCAACCCCCAAAAAAAATCCGGGGACCATTTTTTTAAATCTTATCTTTCATTTTCACACACAGATTTTCAAAAATTTTCCCTACTGTGGGAGGGGACACCCCTCCCACACTTTCCTCGCTCGCTCCGCTCGCTTGGACTCGGTCGCTACGCTCCCTCGCATACCACCCCAACCCCCCTTTATAAAAAGCTGGATCCGCCCCTGCCTGTTTCCTATGTCCTTACCTACAACTAATATCTTTTGGCTTATTTGAAGTTCTACTTGGAATAGGTGAAATATCAAATTATATATTATTTTCCAAAACATAATCACGTCTTTGCAATACAACAAAAAGTGAAACGTTGAATCAACTTTTCACAAGTTTTGCATAAATTATTATTCACAATTTGCCATTTATAAAAAAAAAATCTTTTCAGATAATAATCCTGTGAATCATCTTGAAATTAGATTGTTTAACTTTATTATTACGAATTTGCTTTAATTTAAATGAAAATACATCCTTTCAAACAAAGTCATTATCTAAATCTAGAAAGGAATCATGTATATGCTTATATTGGGACGGACAACAAGTAAAACGGCAATGAAATAAAATCAGACTCATGGTGGCCATTTCACTATGATTGAAACAAAAACATAAAATACTTACCATTTTACAGATCAATCTCCAAGGGCTTCCAAAAATGATCAAACAGCACGATGATAACCTGACGTCTTTCTCGGATAAAAAATGAACAAATTCGGCAACGAAGAAAACAGTTGCTTGAATACAGAAAGGCGGGAAATATTAACCGTAAGATTCAAACTGTAGGCTAAAGCTGTCGATCAACGGAGATCAATTAAAATCGCAGGAGATATATGACTTGATATCTACGTTCGACCAATTGTAAATGGTAAATGATACGTTATTCCTTCTCTGCAGGCGGTAAGCTCGTATGAGAACGGGATCGATATGAACAGATAGATTAACAAGGAAATACTGCCAACTGGTAGATCAAAATTATGATGACGATTGGTGGATTGAAATTTATGGGATAGATTATGGGATAGTTCTGCAAGGGATGTAGCTAATATGATGATTGTTTGGTTTTAGTCTTTGTTTGGAAAGGCACCCGTTACTTTAGCAACTTGTTGTGTTGTGAACAGAAATTATGGGATAGCTTCATTAGAATACCTTTCACCGTCAATGATTTTTAGAGGGGTGGAGTTGTATTTTTTTGTTTTGGGAAAACACACGTTACCTTAGAAACATGTTTAGTGGATCGAAACTATGGGATAGCATAAATTGATAGCATCGACCATTTTTGTTGTTGAAGTTACCATAGAAACAAGCTGGTTAAATTGAGAAGAAAAATCTTGTTGAAATGCACGTTACGATGGAAATAAGCTTATTAAATTGATAGGTATGATACAAGAAAGAAAAAAATCAGTCAATTTGATATCGAGCTTCATCACATTACCTTCCCTGGTTGAACAAATACCAATAACGCGTCACACTTTAATGCTCTCGCTTTGGTAGAATAATGGATGGCATCGTTTTCTCCCGAACGTTGGTACTTTCAAAGGTTCGTTTATTCAAATTCTGAGAATAAAATAGGATTCACTACTCTGAACGAGGTTTGCAATTGTGAACAAAAATTCTCTCTTCTTTTCGGAAGAAAGGACCCTATTTCATCTTCCGACTTATCATTATAAGCCTTTGAAATAACGAGCATCCGGAAAAAACGAACCTCGGAATTATGAACTGTCGGAATAAAGAATCTTTCTGATTAATAAGCTTTGGTAATTATGAACCTTCGGAATTATGTAATTTCGAAATAATGAACTTTTGGAATTAGAAAACCTTCGACAAAAAACGAAATAAACTCGGTTTAGTAAATAAATTGTCCGACAAGGTTACATTCAGCCTCACCAAAATAATGAGTAATTGTGAACATCATTTTGGTCATCATAATTGTCCTGACTGAAACTTTCAAATAAGCAAACAAATAATTATCATGTTTACAAGAAGACTAATGGAAATGAAACATTTCATTCGACACCTGGATGTTGAATTTTGAGACATTTAGAAATTATGACATTTGGAATACCTATCGGTGCCTATGGTTTTCAGAGAGGTGGGGTTGTATTTTTTTTGTTTGGGGAAAAGACATGCTACCTTAGAAACATGTTTAGTGGATCGAAATTATGGGATAGCATCATAGGATAGATACTGATAGCGTCGACCATTTTTGTTTGTCGTGAAATGCACGTTACCATAGAAACAAGCTGATATTAAGAGGCATGATACATTTAAAAAGAAAAAAAGACCGTTATGCACTGTCAGATAATTTAATATCAACCTTCATCACATTACCTTCATGGATATTTCCGGCGTGAAAAAAGTCTGAATATTTCATGAATATATATATAATTGAATTATAATAATGCGTCACACTTTGATGCTCTCGTTTAGGTAGAATAATGGATGGCATCGTTTTCTCCCGAAGGTCGGTACTTTCAAAGGTTCGTTTATTCGAATTTTCAAAATGAAAAAGGGTTCACTATTCTAAACGAGGATTGCAATTGTGAAAATTAAAAATACTTTCTTCTTTTCGGAAGAAAGTACCCTATTTCATCTTCCGACATATCATTATAACCCTTTCAAATGACAAGCATCCGGAGAAACGAACCTAGGAATTATGAACTGTCGGATAAAGAATCTTTCTGATTAATAAACCTTGGGAATTATGTATCTTCGAAATAATAAACTTTAGGAATTATAAACCTTCGACAAAAAACGAAATAGACTCGGTTTAATAGGTAAATTGTTCGACAAGGTTACATGCAGCCTCACCCAGGCGCGGATCCAGGATTTCTTAGGGGGGGGGGGGCCCAAATTTGAAATTATGCGAGCCAAATATTGGTACGTAACGGTGACCAGCAGTGGCCCTAGGTGGGGTCCAGGGGGCAGAGCCCTCGAAAACTCAGGGGTTTTAGGCATTAATTACGGTCAGATGAGCATATATTTTGGGCATTGGCAGGTCACTAATTGGTGTAGGGTCCAGGGGGCGGAGCCCCCGGAAGCTCAGGGGTTTTAGGCAATAAATTACGGTCAGATGAGCATCCAGGGGACCGCCTTAGGGCCATTGAGTGGGTTCAGGGGGCGGAGCCTCCAGAAGATCAGGGGTTTTAGGCATTTAATTACGGTCAGATGAACATATTTTGATACCTTATTTGTGACACTGGCAGGACACTATTTGGCGTGAGGTCCAGGGGACGGAGCCCCCAAAAGCTCAGGGGTTTTAGGCATTAAATTATCGTCAGATAAGCATCCAGGGGTCCGCCTTAGGGCCCTAGGTAGGGTCCAGGAGGAACAGCCACCTGAAGTTCAGGGGTTTTATGCATTTAATTACGGTCAGATGACCATATTTTGATACCTTATTTGTGACACTGGCAGGTCACTAATTGGCGTGGGGTCCAGGGGTTTTAGGTATTTAATCACGGTCAGATGAGCATATTTTGATACCTCATTATTTTGTGACACTGGCAGGTCACTATTCTTCCTTTCTTTCTCTCTTTCTTTCTATTTCTATTTAATATACTTTTTCACAAAAAGTGTGTGGGGGAGCACGAGCCCCCGAGCCCCGCCGTTCCGCGGGCCCTGACATGTAGGTCTCTAAAGGAGCATATTTCTTGCCTGACTGTAAATTTAGGAATTTGTCATTTTCCACCAAATGCATAATGATGATAAATCAAGTCTTTATTAGAGATCATGCATACACAAAAAACCAGGCCCGTCAACCCAATGGGTTAGGCGGCAGGTTATAATCAAAACTATATACAATAGCAAAGTACATTAACAATAATAATACAAATATTCGTCATTGCAATTACAATGTAACAATATGCAACAATGTGATAACAAGGAGCACCGGGATAGAGAGAAAGGGAAAGGGAAGAGGAGAAAAGGAGAAAAGGAGAGAAAAATAGAAGTGGTATAGTACAGAACAGGATAAAAGAAGAAGATTGTAACATTATGATGAGGAAGGAAAGATCCCCATACATGATATATTAATCTATAATGGTATAATTGAATCGACATAAGTGACGTATTACGGTAAATATTGCCAGTTTGGTACAGAATGGTAACAAGTTCATTGATAAGCAGGAAATGATGAAAATGAATGGATAGAGATTGATAAATTACAGTGTGAGGTATTGATCAAATTGCCATGCTGGCTCACGTCTTCCCTGGAATATAACATAAGAACTAAATAGAACGGCCTTCAATATTTCGTCCCTGGATTCGGGGTACCTAGCTGAGTTAGTGATTTTGAGTATTTCTTTTAGACGGTATTTATTTTGTGGGGTTATGAGCCCACGTGAACCAATTTCAATACAGACTAGTTTGCTCTTCCAACCTGTTGCTGTTATGTCATGTGTGAGTCTTGTGTATCTGTCTTGTTTTCGTTGATGTGCATTGTCAATGTTTGTTTCGAAGGGGACTGTGAGTTCGATGATGATAATGTCCTTATTTTTGTTGTCAATGTGGCAGATGTCTGGTTTGTGTTGGGTACGTATTATGTTTGGTGGTATGGTGCCCCATTGATGCTTTCTCCTTCTATGTCTGCATATACTTTGATGTTATTGTTTGAAGTGTTTTTAATGTGTTTGAGCATGATGCGTAGTATGTTGTTGTGGCGCCAGGTATATCGGTCGAGCATTCTTTCACAATTATTAAGAACATGATGCAGAGTGCCAGTACAATTACAAAGGTTACATTTATCAGAGATTCTTTTTCCCCACCGGTACAGGTTTTTGTTAGTAGGAAGACTATCTATTGCTGCATTAACAGTGAACTTCATTACACTCTGAGGTAAGTTATAAATAATCGACTTCCAAGTTACATCAGTATTTTCCATATGAACAACTTTCATGAATTCCCCCTGTACAAGTAATGGTTCGATCAACCTTTTCCAATTTTCTCTACATACATCTTGAACTGATTTTTTAATCACATTTTTTGTCTGGTTCCAGCTTACAGAGTCTGGTATTTTTGAGTGAATTTCATGTGCTTCCAAAGTGAACGACGTTTGTCGTGACAACCCCCTTTCTCTATCTAGTCTTCGGTCAAGGGCGTGATTTACAACATCGTCGCCTTTGACCCTAGATCTACTGTAAGCCAGACAATGACAGGTTCGGTAAAGGTCCGAAATGGAAGGTATGTTCAAGCCATCAGGGTCGTGGACCACAGCAAGATTGGCACCACGTAACGGTATTCCTAACCATAACTTAGTATATCTATCTAATATTACATCAAGAGATTTCAAATGCGTTGCATGGACATCATGAACGGTAAGCATGTAACGGAGAGACGGGAGTGCATATCTAGTGAGTATACATACTTTATATTCGTTTCGAATGTTACACTTATTAATATTTTCGAGAGTGGATTCTATTTTTTCTTTCAGATATTCGAAGATTTCAGAAGTTTTCATCGAGAATGTGATAAGTGATCCTAAAATTTAACTGGATGTCCTTGGACTGAGGATATTACATCGCTTCCGATAGTAAAGTCTACAATATTTGGTCTACCACTCGTCAAAGACAAAGATGAACACTTTTTCGGTTTCAATGTCAAGCCCATACTTCTCAATCGATCGTTGATGCCATTCATGAGTTTTTGGTGTTGTAGTTTGTTCCCCGTTATCAGATTAAAGTCGTCCGCGTAGGGTGTCGTTATTATTTTCCTGTCTCCCCATTTGTATCATAAGAAAGTATAATTTACTAAAAAGTGAGGAAAAATCTCGGAAAATTATGTAATTTCAGCAACATTTGTAAATCACCGGTATCGAATTAGAAATAAACCACGTTTGAATTTTATTTGGGGGCAGCTCCCCCAAGCCCCAAGCCCCAAGCCCCCGTCAGTACACCAGTGCCCCCGATCTACACCTTGTTGGCGGGAAAAATCGCAACTAATCTCCCCTACCTTCCTTCTTTCTCTTTTTTTTTCTTTCCCTTCCCTTCCTTCTCTCTTTTAGGTTTCCTGGGTGGAGGGAGGCAAGAGCCTTTCGGCCGATCCACACGTTGTTGGCGGGATTAATCGCAACTGATCTCCCCTTCTTTCCAACCTTTTCTTTTCTTCTTCCTCTTTTTTGTACGCTTTTGGCTCTCCTCTTTCCCTTTCCCTTCCTTCTCTCTCTTTTTTGGCGGGGCGGGGAAGGCAAGGGCCTTTGGGCCCCCCTCGATTCACAACTTGTTGGCGAGAAAATTGCAACTGATATCCCCCTTCTTTTCCTTTCTTCCTCTTTTTCTTTCTCTTTATCTCCTCTTTTCCTTTTTTCTTTTCCTTTCCTTCCTTCTCTCTTATTTTGTTGATGGGGGGAGCGGCAATAGCCTAGGAGGCAAGGCCCTTTCGGCTCCCCTGATCTGCTTCTTTTACCCCCTTTTCTTTTCTTCTTCCTCTTCTTTCTTTCCCTTTCTCTCCTCTTTCCCTTTCCCTTCTTTTCCTTCTCTCTCTCTTTTTTTTTTTTTTTTTTGCTGGGGCAGGCCCCTGGCCCCTGGATCCGCGCCTGGCCTCACCAAATTAATGAGTAATTGTAGACATTATTTTGGTCATCATATTGTCCTGACCGAAACTTTCTTCAAAATAAACAAACAAATAATTATCATGCTTACAAGAAAACACATTCTACACCTGAATGTTGAATTTTGAGACATTTAGAAATTTTGAGATTTGGAATACGTATCGGCGCCTTATTTTTGTTAAGGGGAGGGGGAAACACATGTTACCTTATGGAAACATGTTGAGTGGATCGAAATTATGGGATAGCATTATAGGATAGTTACTGATAGCGTCGACCATTTTGTTTTGTCGTTGAAATGCAAGTTACGATAGAAACAAGCTGGTATAAAGAAGCATGATACATTAAAAAAAAAATTAAAAAACGGACCGTTATGCACTGTCAGATAATTTAATATCAAACTTCATCACATTACCTTCATGGATATTTCTGGCATGAAAAAAAATCTGAATATTTCATGAATACATGTATAATTAAATTCTAATAATGCGTCAAGCTTGGAGGCTCTTGCTTTGGTAGGATAATGGATGGCACCGTTTCTCTCTCTCTCTCTCTCTCTCTCTCCCTCTCTCTCACACGCAAACACACACGCACACACACGCATGTATACACATATATACATAATATAAACACATATTACATATCAATGTCCAGAAGACTCCAGATAATCTCCTCGGAGTTCGAGAAAATACACAATATTACAAGAAATAATAATGCTCGTACACGCAGAATTATTATTGTTTTAAATATGTTCGCTCTTAGGGAGTTAGGGCTATGTCAAGTACTGATTTTATTTAACTTTCAAAAATATTATCGTTATGCGTCAATGATATGCGCATCCTATATGCGCCAAGGAGAGGGGGAGACGATTAATTTATTACCTCACGAAGAAATAAGAAGGCAGCAAGTAAGAAAAAGCGCGCAGGAAAGAGGTATGACGTAATCATACGTCATAAAGAAACCAAAGGAAGACAGAGAAGGAAAACACACAGGAGAGAGGACGTGAATAAACGCGTCAGCAAAAGAAGAAGAAAACCAATAGGACAGGAGGAGCGGGAGATAAAGCTAAGATATATATACATATATATATATATATATAGTAATATTCTGGGTTTATAGAGCGCTTAATACAGCTACGATTTTTCTTAGTGCTTTGCATCAATGTTATTAGCCCAGTCATCGGAATCAGCCTTGCATGCACACAATGCATGCACATTCTCCATTCCATTGGGAGCATTCCAGTCATGCGCTGCCTATAACAGACGCCCACAATGCTGAGCAAACTACAATGACTTTCGCATCATACCCGGTACCCATTTAACACATGGATGGAGAAAAGCAATACAGATTATTGTAGATATAGATAGATTGTACACGGACTTGCTGAAAAACAGCCTTGCGGCTAAAAGCAGGTCTTTTTTTAATCACCGTATTGAAATAAATGTAACAATAAAACAAAAAAGAAATGCCATGAGACATGAGTGCCGTGCCGGGGATCGAACCCACGACCTTCGCATCACCAGCCATGTGTTTAAACCACTCGTGGACGCCACCTCTGCAAATACACTATAGTAGGAGACCATGCCTGTAGGTCCCGTGACCAAATTCTGGGAACAATGGTTTGAAAGTGTTTTTGTGTTCCCTGATTCAAGTCTTTCGGTAGACCTTTTGGCAGCTGTTTTGAATGTTCGTGGTCAAGGAGAGCACTTTTACTTTTGAAAGTTTTATAGTTGAATTTGCCATGTCAGAAAACATATTATTAGATACTCAAACCATTAGAATCGTGTTGGTGACTTTGACCACCAGTCAAAAGTGCTCCTCCTCTTCCTCCTCCTTTCCTCCTTCTCCCCCTCCTCTTTCTTCCTCTACTCCTACTGTTCTTTCTTTCGTTTTGATGATAAGATTTAATCTTGATGAAGAAATTAGATGGTAGAAATACTTAAAGTGTCTATCCTAAAGGTTCAAATTATTTTCAATATACATTTTTCTGAACGTTTTCGCATACCCATCATTTCTGAATACTTTTGATTCCAAAAACTTGTTCTTCCAATAATCAATTATTCTAATTAAGAACAAAATATACTATATATTTATTATGAGGATCCTTCTAGAGATCTTTATCCAAACATCCGTTGTTTGGAATGATACTTAAATTGGAAGATTATTTATTCCTAAAATATGTTACGTGGAAGATTTGTTTTCCAGACTTTTGAGTTATTTTGAAGATGTTTTTTTTTCAATTAATTCCCTATATATTCAGACCCGTAACACTAGAGTAGTGTGTGTGTGTGTATGTGGGTATTCATGAGCCCCCCGCCTTTCTCCCTCTTGTGTGTTTGTTTGTTTGTTTGTGTTATTTATTCACCATGTAAAATAATTGTTTACAGATAATAAAATTCAGTGGGTTACATCGAGATATAATACATAGTAGGAACAGTGCATAAACAAAAAATGTTTGAAGCGCAACGTCCCTAAGATAACATAGTTGATAATTATTGGGTTTAGATAGAACATGGCTTAAAATAAGACATTCTGTCGTTACAAAAATAAAAACAAAATACAAAATAAATGCTTAAATCAAAATCATACCCCTTAGCGTATTTGAATAACAAGCAAAAGCAAGGGAATACACATTACCTCTTCTTGACAAAAATAGCACTATAAAATATGTACCTCAAAAGTTAACAAACATATTTTGAGAGAAATAATTCCTTCAGTTTCTTTTTAAATAACAAAAGGCTATTACAAGTTCTTATTTCCGGTGGCAAAGCATTCCAAATGTCAGGGCCTACATATCTAATCGATCTGTGGGCTAAGGCACTCCTTGGCGTAAACAAATGAAAATAAGAAGAATGTCTGGTTGGATAGTTATGAATGTCTCTATTTAGAGTAAAATCGTTACAAAATGATAAAGGCAGTTCTTTTTTATTAAGTCGGTACATGAACACTGCAATTTGCATAAAATGAATATCAGTAACTTTCAAAGTTCTTAATCTAAAAAAATAGTGGGTCAGTGTGATCAAGGTACCCAGAGCCACAACAAATTCTCATGGCTCTCTTTTGTAATCTCAAGATACCATCAGTATTTAATCTATTAATGGCCCATACAGTGTTACAGTAAGAAATACGTGAATGAATGAAAGAACTGTAAATAATGCACAAAATACGAAGTGGAACAAAAGGCTTTAACTTGTACATAACACCAATATAACGAGACAAAACTAGAGAAAGATCACGCACGTGTTCATGCCAAGACAAGCACTCATCAATATAAATGCCTAGGAATTTGGTATTTTTCTTTTGTTGAATGGAGATGCTATCTATCTTTAATGGAACATTAGTTTGTTCAGTATGAGCACGAGTTTTAAAGTGGATGAAGTTAGTTTTACCCAAATTCAACGATAATTTATTGCATTTAAACCAGTTAGATAATTTTGGCAATTCAGTATTTAGTGTTTGAACAAGATTATCTAGGTTTGAGTGAGAGCAAAAAATATTAGCGTCATCAGCAAATAATATTTATTGTAGTAAGGAAGAGACATTAGAGATATCATTAACATAGATTTTTAAAAAAGAAGCGGGCCTAAAATAGAGCCCTGGGGCACACCATACGTAATTGATGACATGGTCGATTTGGCATTATTAAATATTGTATATTGACTTCTACAAGAAAGGTAACTACGAAACCAAATTAAAGGTACACCTCGTATCCCGTAATGGTAAAGCTTGTGTAGATGTATGTCATGATCGAGGGTATCAAATACCTTACTTAAATCCATGAAAACTCCTATAACATGCTCGTGCTCCTCCTCCCATGCTATACTTTCCTTGCGA
>CP137678.1:26597020-26647008 GCA_037976565.1 Mesocentrotus franciscanus
GCGTTATCATTGTTATTATGCAAGTGTGGAAGAACATCAGATTAAAAATGTTCCCTGAAAAGCATAGCTCTTAAAATGCCTTGATATTCTAAATATGGCATGTAACATCATAACAATCGGGACGGATTTTTATGCCACATTTTCGTGTAGTCCCGTATACATCTTTCTGTGTACAGTGCTTGTAACTTTACCAAGACTGGGCCCAATTTCTTATCATTTTGATGATTCCAGAACCTTGCAGTACACACCAATACTTATATTCTAGATGATCAACCTTTTCTGATCGATTCCACAACATTTCTTTCACAATGCAATCGCGTGACCAGAACTCAACTTTATCTTTAAGGTTTCGCATAAATGAAATAGATTTGTCAACTGCTATATTTTCATAACAGTTGCTATTTCTTAAATAAATGAGTTACAATTGTTTCCCTGTTACATTTTTACCAAATATAATTTTTACCCTCTAAGCTTTGATTTTCCCTCATTGAAAGTAAAGGTTTTGTTGTTGAATTAAAAAGTATTTCTAACCAAAATTTGGTACATTATGCATGTACAAGTTCGCCTGGTACGTCACATTATCAAGAAAATAGCTGCGCCCATGTCATGCTAAAAGGTATTACATCATGCCAAGAATATTTTCATTTTCATTTTCATTCTTGTACATTTCGTTAAAAAAATTGTGCATCAAAGGCAGGAATACATCTCATCTTTCAGTATACCCGCGAAAATTATGTATTTCCTGTTCTATGAAATTTTCGGAATTATGAACCTTCGAATAACAAACTCTTATTTTTAGAATAACGAACCTTACTTCACTTTCAGAATTGAATCATCGGATAAACAAAACTTCGGAATAATGCAGCAAATATTCGGAATTACGAACCCTAGCTATTTCATTTTGGAAATACGAACCTAAAGAGTAACGAACCTTCGGAAAACGACTTAGCTAAGCCAATCTATCCGTCATTATATAGGACTGATGGGGTATCAAAACACGATTGCAAAAGTTTCCGAAAAATCAACTCATGACGATGGAACTTTCAATACCATTATTATACAGAGTTTGAGTTTGAGTTGAGTTTGAAATGTTATTATCCAAACAAAAAGGACATCAATATAACAATCAAATGTGAATGTTTAACATTGAAAGGATAAATGGGACCAGAAAATAGCATTAAATGCTAATCGTGTCTGGTACCACTAACACACAAAAGTATCACAACAATGAATGAGAATGTAATGAATAAATATGAATAAGTATTGAATACATAGTTAAGCTACAAACTATTCTACATCTAGGATAAAATATGTTCTGTGATTAAATACAAAGCTTTGGTATTTTACACTAAGTAGAAAGATAAAGAATTATATAACATAATATTTACAAAAGGCAAGAACCTTAAGTTCAAAGTTCAAAACAATTATTCTATTAACATTTGTGATATTAGAGTTCTACGAAAGCAAGACACTGATGCTTTCTCCCGTACATATAGGGGTAGATCATTCCAAAAGCATGTGCCTCTGAATGACATTGAAATTCTACCCTGCGTTGTCCTTACTTTAGGCACATTCAATTTTTTACTTTCTCTTTGTCTAGTCTCATATTTGTGCTCTATGAAACAGCAATACTGAATTAGGGACTGCTGCAATTTATCATTCATAATTACTTCCCCAAACCTCAAATCCGTAGGTCATACGCGGTTGAATTAACGTTTTATACAGTAACAAGAAAACATGCCTTGTACAAACTGTCTTAATCTATATAAAACACCAACCTTTTTTCCTAATACGCTTATTAACCCTTTCGATATGAGGTTTCCACGTCAAGTGTTGATCAATATAAATTCCTACAAATGATGCAACACGATCAACCCGGAATATTTCAGTCTCTGCTATTTTTAGTACCCCTTGAGTTACTTCTGATTGCCTACTCCTCTTATTAACAAATAATTAGTCTTTAAGAGATTCACTGTAAGTTTATTCAACTTACACCATATGGTCACCTTATCAAGATGCATATTCACTATATCCATATCAATCAAATTCAGTCTTGGTGGAAATGTATGAAACAAGTTAGAATCATCGGCAAAAAGTCTAAAATCAAAATAATTTGTTGAGTTTGGCAAATCGTTTATATACATCAAAAACAGTGTAGGTCCCAACACGGAACCCTGAGGAACGCCACATGTTATTATCTGCCTTAATGAGCTATAACCATCATAATTCACAAACTGAAATCTACTAAAAGATAATCTTTAAACCACTGAAGAGGCAGACCACTGAAGAGGCAGGCCCCTTATTCCATAATGTTCTAATTTACCAGCCAATTGCGTGATCAATTGTATCAAAAGCTTTCTGGAAATCTAGGAATACACCTAGTGTTACACTGCCCTTATCCAGTGATTTAAGCACGTCATTAACCAAATTATTTAAAGACAACTTAGTACTATAATGTTTACGAAAACCATACTGGTGCTTATACAAAACATCATTCCTTTCAATATAATCAAGTAGCCTCTTGTTGACTAATTTCTCAAATATTTTGGCCCAAAGAGGCAAAACTGAAATAGGTCTATAATTGCCTGGGACATCTCTATCCCCCTTTTTAAAAATCGGTGTAACTTTGGCTACTTTCATTGCCTCTGGGAACACACCGTTCAATAATGACTGATTATGAATATAAGATAATGGTTTTGCAATTACTTCAGCAGCATCCTTCAGTCATCGGGCTGGAATATCATCAAAGCCGCAAGCTTTCTTTACATTCAAAGTTAATAAATAGTCCTTCATCTCATAATGAGTAACTGGTTCCCAAAACAAAGAGTCAACTATTCCATCACTAAGATAATCTTTGAATGTAATAACATCATCATCAATACCATTAATAGATTTAGCAAGGTTAGGCCCAACGGCAACGTTAAAAAAAAATTAAAGCCTTCTGATATTTCTTTCCCTGAGGTTACAACTTTCTTACTACCATTATCATCAACACAGAGCTTATCTACATGTGACGTTTTTACTTTACTGTTTCCACTCTTCAATAGCTTATTTATTGACTTCCATGTTTGCGCTGTATCGCATTTATACATTTCAAATAAATCACTATAATATTTCCTCTTTGCATTCCTCAAACTGTAGTTAAAATATTTCTATACGTCCTAGAAAAACACATAGAATAAATCATGATCGCATTACGTAATACGTCATCGTAACAATTGCACAATGGGTGATGGATAAGGCCATTGAAACCTCCCTAGGATGATTTTTCGAAAGTCTTTGCTATCGTGCTCAAAAAGCTTCGATCATAGTCACATCTATTCCATAGGACACACAATTATTTCTGAAATTATTGAATGCATCTCCCCCCTCTCCCAGATAAAAATAGATGCTCTACCTGTAGCAGGTTAAAGTATGTCGTTCATGGATGATGGAGCTATAGAAATATGCAGGTAGCTTCAATGATTAACGAGATATATGGCACAGTGAAAGTCCATGAAGACCATCATCATTAGAACCACAATCAAAACTTTACATGTCCCCCCTAAAAAAATATATATTCTCTTCTGATTTCCTATAATTCTTTAATCGTAAGTGGTAAAACGTGCACACAGTCCGTTCCAAACTCTCAAGACAAATTTTGTAATGGCTTCACGGATGTCCTTCAGTCTGTACATGTAAATGTAAGGGTTCATGGCAGAGCTACTCCAGAGAAAGAGACAGACTGTTCTGTAGATCAGGTAGTGGGGCTCGAAGTCTGCTCGGTAGAGCATTTCGACGATGAGGAGGGGTATGAAGAAGACGATGTAGAAGAGGAAAGTGATGAAGACAGTTTGTACAAGGTTGATTAGATGGCGGTTCCGCGCGTTGATTCGGTTGACAGGCGGGACGGCCTCGTTGTTGGACGCTCCGGCGACTCGCTGGCTGGAGATGCGCACTATGTTGACAATCTTCAAGTAGCAGATGAGCGATGTCAGCCAGGACAGGGCTGTAATTGAGAAGACGGCGATGGCGAATCTGAGCGTCTCGTCGCTCTCGTTGACGTAGCAAACACCGAGGCGAGGTTGGAAGGTGAAACCATGGATAAAGAAGAGCGGGATCAACAAAACGGAGATGAAAACCAACCAACCCGTAATGGCCATGATGACGACGAGCAAATGGTTCCATGTAGTGCCTTCTTTCTTCGACATGATACCACAGAGGCCGTTGACTGAGATGAGGGCGCTAAACAGACAAGAAGTTAGTGACGACGCGATGCCGTAGGTCAGCATTCCACGACAGACGGTAAAGTTCGGCCAGGGTATGTTCGTGTAGAAGGTGATGATGGAATAAGGACCGTTAAGGGCACACGTTAAGAAATCTAGGAGGGCTAGACTAAACAGAAGCGCATTGGCTCGCTTGTGAAGACGCTTCTGTGTTGCAATTGCAACAAGGACCAATCCGTTGGCAACTACACCCAGAAGAGTTAAGATGCCAGTTGTGACGGCGACAAATATATCCACTTCAGGGATTATTGTCTGGTTTGTGCCTATAACTCGCATCATATGACTTCTTAAAGAGTACGACTTGTTGAATTTCTCGACTTCTTGCATTTAAGACGTTACCACGAGCAGATTGTCACCGGGCGATGTCGTCGCTTGTCTTTTCGAAGTATCGCAGGTGATACGGAACCTGTGTATTACAATACTTTCTTCGCGATGGTGTACCTTCAATTTTCTTTTTACCTAGATGCGCATGTAAGTATATTGATGTATGCATTCAAAACAGCTTTGTTGTTCACAGAACACAGCTTTACTTATTTATATGTTCCGATTCGCGGTTCACTCGGCTGGGCGGGGAATAACGAGGCATGATGAAGGATGACGAGGATTAGGGACTTTTTAATTTACACGACGAGAGCGTGGACTGCCGCGTGTGACATTGTGATAAAGATAAAGTTGAGTTCTGGTCATGCGATTGCATTGTGAAAGAAACGGTGTGGAATCGATCAGAAAAGGTTGATCATCTAGCATACAAGTATTGGTGTGTACTGCAAGGTTCTGGAATCATCAAAATGATAAGAAATTTGGCCCCGTCTTGGTAAAGTTACAAGCACTGTACACAGGAAGATGTATATGGGACTACCCAAACATGTGGCATAAAAATCCGTCCCGATTTTTATGCTGTTACATGCCATATTTAGAATATTTAGGCATTTGAAGAGCCATGCTTTTCAGGGAACATTTTTAATCTGATGTTCTTCCACACTTGCATAATAACAATGATAACTCTCACAAATTATTTTTCACCTCTTACCAGAACTCAACCTTCTCTTTAAGGCACTGGGCCGTGCCCGGCAGTGCCTTAAAAAGACATCACAGTGTCTTATAAGGACGTCACACGTTGCAGTCCACTATGTCGACGTGCAAATCTAAAAGTCCCTAATGACGAGGGATGACGAGGGATGACGAGGGATGAAGACGGTAAATCTTGCACTCTTTCTCGCTTGTTATATACCTTGTAAAAATACCTCCAACATACACACACACACACACACACACACACTTTTTTCTTCTGTTTTTTTTATAGTAATTTGTTTTATTCCACCAAATGTAATACAAACAAGAACAACATACAATTGAATAAAATAAATAAACGTTTTCAATATTAATTGCTTATGCACGCACACACACAAGTGCCTTAATTACTGGAACTGACATCATGCACAAAATATCAGAAAGGGTGCAAACAAAAACAGTTTGTGGCCTATTCCTACTTTAACGCAATCCGCTATACGCAAACGATGCGGCGGTGGGGGAGCTACGAGGGTTACAGCCCCATACCTGAATCGTTAAGTTGTCAATAATCGGACAATAAGGGGGTCAATTGCATTTTATTATTTTGTATATTTTGATGACAAAATGACATTGTCCCTGTGATAAACCGTCAAAATTTTACAACTGAAAGTTTATAGTTTGGGCGCCAGACTACAAACCCGTGATGACCCGCGGCCCATTTGCCTTTGGATATTCCCTTTCTGCCTTAAATTCAGCAAAACTGTGCGAAAGAATACAATCTGAGGATAGTCTTTTTGGGTTGTTGTTAATGTATTGAGAAATTGCGAACAATAGCCAGTTCAGGTATCGACAGACAATTGATGGCAGCTGGTCACACCAGCTCTTCTTTAGGACTTTAATTTCTTGCATTTACACATTTGTTTCATTTTTTGTTTTGATTTTTAATTAAGAAATTATATTTTTTCTCAGATACCATCAACAATGTTGTGGCACGAATATAACTCTCAATAACCAGGATTGTGATGTCAAACTTTTAGCATGAAATGGATAAAACAGTTCTATATTTTTCATGTTTTTCATCATTAGAAATGTTTAATTTTCTGAAATTTCAGGTGTTAATTACCACGACAACCACCATATTCGAGCATAACCATGACATGGGAAGACTGAGATTTTTAATAAACATTGGCTGGAAATATATCTATTTCGCCTCTTACGTTATATTTCTTTGTTGTTTGACGAGAAATATAATTTTATGTCATATCAAATAAAATAATTTATTACCAGTGCAGCGGCCAAAGACGTCATTTAGAAGAATGGCAACAGGTTGATTCGTGTTCAGCACTCCTTAACTAGGGAAAATAGCACATAAAATCAGATTCTATAGACAAAAATGTATGTTCTCCCAATTAAAATTGTGACGAGGAGCTTAGTAATGAATAATTCAAAATAATCCCCCGCCACCCCCACACGCTCTTCCTATGTTCTTCAAATGCAGAATTATGGATTTAATGACAGGACTGAGTTCTGAAAAAGGTGGAAGATGATTTATGAGCTTTTCTCATTTTTATGTCAGGTTTAAATTACATCTGAAAAGGATTTACCCTTCAGATATAATAACAGGCGCGTAGCCAGGGGGCGGTGGGGCGGTCGCTCCCAAAAAAAAAAAAGAAAGAGAAGAGAAAAAAGGAAAAGGACGTATGAAGAAAAAGGAGCACGGTACAACGAATCGTCATCTTCTCTAATAATTTAATGAAACGTAAAAGCTTCCGCGCTTCGCGCGGGAGAAGGATTAAGAGTGGAGAACGGTATACAACGAATCGTCTTCTTTCTCTAATAATTTAATGAAACGTCAAAGCTTCCGCGCTTCGCGCGGGAGGGCTCCCCCTCCCTGCACCCACCCCCCTAGGGAGCGCGCTTCGCGCGCTCTGTAAGTGATTCGCACGCTTCGCGTGCTCAGTACCGCCCCCCTAAAATAAAATCCTGGCTACGCGCTTGTATAATAATGATAATAACTAGACATGTAATACTTGTTTGTAACAAGTATAGGTGGGCTGTTCCAAGTGCATGCCACACATGATTAGTGAGATAGTGATCTGTGAAATGTTTGACCTTTAACCCTAATTTACATACTAAGTAGTTAAGATAACATTGGCATGATTTGATCTTATTTTTTGAAATAATCCTCTTATTCAGGACATAAAATGAGTTCATATAATTACCTGTTTTAGCGAATGGTACCTTTAATTTCAATGAATGGTCATTTCCTCCAATCCTAGAATGATGCATATATAAATTTGTGTGTAGAGTTTACAAGCATCAAGTTATTTTGTAACTTATAACAAGCAACCAATCTATAGTACAACCTTCTTTTTCTAAGGTACATAGTCCTATTTGATTTAATAAGTGTTCATATGAGGTTTCCCAATCGTTGCACATCATCTTAAAGCAACGTGTGCGCGATTTTTTGACAAATGCACGAAATGGCCTGAAACGTATGCAAAATGAATTTGAGACGATTTGGAGCATTTTGAAATTTTGCGCACGCACTGACGCGCCCGTTTATTGACCTGATTTTGACCGGACGGATATTGACCTTGATCATGATAAATATGAATGAGAAATGACTTTCCGTTATGAAGATATCATCATGAGTTGATTTTCAGAAAATTTCACAAAATGGCGCCTAGATGACGTCATGGTCATGGTCATGGTCAAGGTTGCTGTGCTTTGTCCATATGCCTATACATATGTGTGCCAAATTTCAAGGCATTTGATTGAGCCATTTTCAAGTTATCTTACTGAGAAAGTGGTTAGAAATAAGAAAATAAATAAATAATAATAAATAGATACAAATAATAAAGGCAATTTTAACGAAATTATAAGGTGGTCTGTATTACTTACAGCCCACCTAATAAAACAATATTTATAAAGCGCATAATAAACAGTCTGTTTCTCTATGCGCTGTACAAGCGTGAATGACAATTTGAGAAATATAATCACAAAAAGAAATCAACAAAGAGAATATAAAAATCTTATAACTACTAAAATGACTAACTTAACATAATAAATAACATATTCACTTATATTCGAAACAACGAGAAAGAGCTGAAAAGTTTCGACCAAACTTTGACATGTTTGATTCCATTATGTATGCGTGTAGTCCCGTATACCCATTTCAGTGTGCAGTGTATCAAACATCTTACAAAGTTATAATCAAACTATTCTCAAAAATATCACCAATAAACTCTATATACCAACAACAAAATCTCTATATCTACATATATTCATAGATATATATTTTGAGTTTTAATAATTCTTAAGATAAGGTGACTCGTAGTGTTCATTAAAAGGACATTATAGAATGAAGGGATATATGTTTTTAAGGAAGGGATAGTTTGTATTGTGGCCACTAACATGCAATGCGGCAGTCTAACCGGTGGATAGGCGATATTGCATCTCAACTTGTAAACGGCTTCAACAGTTGAAGCAGGAATATGAAGGATGATGATGTCGGAGATGATGGAACAGAATCGGGAATGCAAGATGATAGGATCGGGAATACAGGAGATGAAATCATTAACAGGAACATCTCACGACCAGTCAAAGGTCAAATGTACCCAGTTGCCGACAACTCTGTAATAAGTCCCAAAGATGATAAGATAAGTGAAACAGTCTTCTTCTTCTTCTTCTTCTTCCAGTGTAAATGCTGCTTCAAGGTGATGAAGATAAACGCACTGATGTTATTAAGGAAGATGACTTGCAGTAAAGGATGACTTGGAGTATAAAGGATAAACTTGGTTTCAATATAATCTATTAATGCTATCCTTAACCTGGTCATCCTCTTACTGGTCCATCATCAAATCTACAAGTTGTGCAACCAACGTTTTCCTCACGTAAGTTTTATACCCGGGGTTTGTACATCGATCTGGTACACCTATAGTTGACCGCTGCCGTGAACTTTTTCAGGTTTCGGGGCAACCCTTGATATGCAAAAATCTGCTTTGTTCCTGAGAAGTGGCGAAACGTTGGCATTTTCAGCATGCATCCTCGAGGAGAATCTGCAGGGATCTACAGTATTACAGGTCGATGTCATTTTCAATGGATAGTAACTGCTTTCCGGGTTGTAATATGTCAAGAACATTGTGTATATAAGATGATTATGATCATAGAGAAATGTGAGTTGGTCACGCGGCACGTTCATTTGGTCATCTCTCTGTCTTTGCCTACAAACTGGCTCAGGCGACCCCTGTTCGCGTCTTATTTTTTCGTACCACGGCGAGCCCAGATTCCTATTATTTCATGAATATTCATTACGCAGGGTCGGGGAAAGTCTCGATTTCTTGAATATTCATGTACGATCGAGGCGGGAACTATCCTACATACGTATGCGCAGCATCGAATGTCGTGTGTAACACGTTGGATTAATGGTATAAAACGACATTAGAAAAGCAATGTCGTGGTCATTTAGATAATACAGTCATAAATGCTGTGTTTAATTATTAATAAATGCCCCAAAACAAAATAAAATGTCAGTAGACAAGATATATAGCATATATTTCAAGCAAGAGTAAAATGATTGTTCTCTTGATAGGCAATTTATGAGTACTTTTCCGGGGTCAAGTTGAATCTAGTTCTTTTTATGAATGGGAAAATAGTCAGTTCTAGGTTCGCTTGTTTAAATATTACAAGCAGAGGTTGAATTTTGGTATTGAATATGTGATACAGTATAAACATGAGTTAAGTTCAATTAGCAAAGGTGAATTTGATAAAACGTGGTAAGCACAATTTTTTTTTGGCCTCCGAATATTCAAAAAAAAAATTAACCACCACCCAGGGACAAAACTAAGTCACTAATCTATACAAGCAGGGTATCAAATTCAACTTTGGTAATTGAACTGAACTCATGTTTATAATAATGTATGAATGTATCACATATTCAATACCAAAATTCAACCTCTGCTTGTAATATTTAAAAGCAAACCGCGAACTGATTATTTTCCCTTCATGAAAAGAACTATAGATTCAACTTGCCCTCAGAAAAGTAGGCCTACTCATAAATTGCCTATCACACTCTTGCTTGAAATATATGCTATATATCTTCTACTGACATTTTGGCATTTACTAGTATTAGTAGTAATTGAACACAGCATTTATGACTGTATTATCTAAATGACCATGACATTGCTTTTCTATGTCGTTTTATACCATTAATCCAACGTGTTACACACGATATTCGATGCTGCGCATGCTACACGCGTAGGATAGTTCCCGCCTCGATCATACATGAATATTCAAGAGAATCGAGACTTTCCCCGACCCTGCGTAATGAATATTTATGAATAATAGGAATCTGGGCTCGCCGTTGTACGAAAAAATAAGACGCCCCCATGTTCGTAGTCGCGTCTTTCGGATGGTAACTTTAGAGGCCGGTCCCCAGTTGTAAATAATCATATCTGATTCATACACGTCTGTAAAAACCCAATTACAACACACACACTCACACGCCCACAATACACTCACAAATTCATACACAAAGATCATATGAACACAATTATATTTAAATTTCACCTTAACATTTTTATTTTGATGCCGCCATCCTTAGTAAGAGCGTCGCTTATGATGGCGGTTTCCTGCACTTTTCTGCAGCTAGTTAGGATAATACTTAAAATTCATACAATACTATATTATAGAAATATCATGTTCGTTATTATATGTTTATATGTAAATCACATTCTAACATAAAGTTATTATTGTTCGCATATTTGTATTATACCTTACGTTTACATGTTTTTGTCATTCACTTATGTTTTAGAAAAAATTGCAGAAATCAAATAAGAATTGGATAAAGACAATATTTTAATTTAGGTTAAAGTGATAGTTGAGTTCTTGTTTCAGACCGCAAATGCCTTCAAAGTGAATGGTTATTGTTCTTATTCTTATTTATGACATTTCTAGTGCTCTTTTTGGACCTCAAATTGCTATGAAGGTAATTTTAGACCCCAAAATGTGTGAAATTTAGCCAAAAAAGTGACGATCATACCAATTCAGCTCCACTTTCAAGAAAACACGGTGACCGTTAATTAATTAATTTATTAATATAGGTTTTTGCGGCCAATTTCGCAATTTTTTCATTCCAATTCATGAACGTGCATTCAAATTCACATAGAGGTCGCTCGTAGGTGAATTCGGGCATTCAAATTCAAAATCCGAGCAATCAATTTCATTTATCGGCACTCTTATTCATGTTCGGTGAAATCAAATTCACGAACGTGCGTACAATTTCCTACTTCATGCATTCAAATTAACGCGGCGTTCACGATGAGCCTGTTTGGGGCATTCAATTTCATTTTTTGGCGATCAATTTCCTACTACGTGCATTCAATTTAGGTAATATTGAGAGGGATTCCAGATAAGAGGGAAACTTTGATTTATTTAAATTGATTACTTGGAATTATTGTTAATCACTGTTACACAATGAAATCTCCACAGTTTAGGTAATGTTCTTTGTTTATCTGACAATAATTGTTGCATTTTGATCATGTATTTGATTATCATATGGCTAATTATATATATATAGAGAGAGAGAGAGAGAGAGAGAGAGAGAGAGATACATGAATATCCCGTACTGCACCTTTCTTTCAATATATATGTTTACATGTTCTAAATAATTGGAAACATTGATAGAGTTTTAGAACATAAAGACTAGTGATTTGTAGGTGATGTCTGAGCACTATAGTACTGCGGAAATGCATTTCCCCTCTATTTAAAAAAAAAAAAAAAAAATCTTTGAAATGCGTTTCCACAAACTGGAATGAAAAGACCTTCTCAATGAAATTGTTATGATGTATAATTATATACCTGTTATGTGTTTGTGTTCCTCTCTCTCTTTCTCTCACTCTCTCCCCCTATCCGCCCTTTCTCTCTCCTTCTTTCTCTCTTGCTCTCTATCTCTCTCTCCCATGTCACCCTCTCCCCATTCTCTCTCTCTCTCTCGTTCTCTCTGTCTCTCCATCTCCCACCCTTTCTCTCTCCTTCTCTCCACTCGCTCTCTCTCTCTGTCTCTTTCTCTCTCATGTCGCCCTCTCCCCATTCTCTCTCTCGCTCTCTGTCTCTCCCCAATCTCTCTCCCTCACCCACCCTTTCTCTCTACTTTTTTTTCTCTCTCTCCCATGTCACCCTCTCCCCATTCTCTCTCTCTTTATCGCTCTCTCTCTCTCTCTCCAATCTCTCTCCCTCAACTTTTCTCCCCTTTTCTATTTTACCAGCCCCAAAAAAAAAAAAAAAATTCTTTATATATTTTTGTTAAACCTCTTTTTCGTAGGGCTAATCAGATATGATAAGCTGAATACCAGTCACCTATGGCCCAAAGACCCTTCCTATAAAGATATACTTTGCTGATGAAATCACACATTATCAAATACGGATAACACCCCTACAAGAACAAGACAGTATACTTCACCCATCCTCAGATCAGCATACATAATTTCACAATACTCAGACATAACACCGAGTCCACAACAAAATAAACAACACTTTTGACATTTTCTTATCTTAGGCATATCTTGGTACGTGCATTTATATATATTTTTTGAACATGCCACGAAAAGAGTGATATTTGTACAATCTTTGATGAGTTGAAAGGGAAAAAGTGAGCGAGTGTCATTTTGGATCCAGTGATATGACAAAAATTCGACCACAGTTCTTAGGCAGTTTCTGCAGTTTTCATATACACTCTATACAGCTTTTTTGTTATGTGTGTGTGCCATGAGTAATAAGGCAAGTTATATATTCATGTGTTTAACTTTTTGTTAGCCGAGACAGTTTACAAATGAGAATGAACAACGATAATGCAAATGTCATGATAATGAAGCCTACATTATTCACAAACTGAGCCAAAAAAGCTTCTCAAAGCCCCCAAAGAAACTAAACGCAATACATTTTTTTGAAATTGAATGCTCTTATTTCAAACATGCTTGCTCATTCATGAATTTGAATGACCATCGAGGTACGGTAGCCGGCATTAGATGAATTTGAATGCTCTTTGCACGAAATGTACGCTCTAAGTTTACATTTGAATGACCCGATTTAACAATTGATTGCACGGATAGTGAATTTGAACGACGGATTTTGAATTTGAAAGCTGATTCAACGCTGCGAGTGCGATTTGCGCGAATTCGAATGCTCGGAATATGAACTTGAATGAAAAAAGTGTGAAATTGGCCGCAAAAACCTATATTTGAATATCATATCGCTAATTATATATATATATACATGAATATCCCGTACTACACCTTTCTTTCAATATAATTACATGTATACATGTTCTAAATAACTAAACATTGAACGAGTTTTAGAACATAAAAACTAGTGATTTGGAGGTGATGTCTGCTATAGTACTGCGGAAATGCATTTTTCCTCAATTAAAATAAAAATCAATTACTTTGAAATGCATTTAAGACTTTTCAATGAAATTGTTCTTTTGTATGATGTATATATACCACTGGTATGAGCTCGTGTTCCTCTCTCTCTCTCTCTCTCTCTCCGTATCACGCCCTTTATCTCTCCTTCTCTCTCTGTCTCTCCCAATATCTCTCCTTCTCTCCTTCTCTCCCATGTCACTCTCTTCCCGTTCTTTCTCTCTCTCTCTCTCTCTCTCTATCGCTCTCTGTCTCTCTCCAATCTCTAGCTCTCCCTGAACTTTTCTGCCCTTTTTTTGTTTACCAGCCCCCCAATTTTGTATATATATATTTTGTTTACCTCTTTTTTTGGTAGGCCTAATCAGATATGATAAGCTGAATACCAGTCACCTATGGATCCAAAGACACTTCCTATAAAGATATACTTTGCTGATGAAATCACACATTATTAAACACGGATAACGCCCCCTACAAGAACAAGTATACTTCACCCATCCTCAGATCAGCAAACACAATTTCACAATACTCAGACATAACACCGAGTCCACCACAAAATAAACAAAACTTTTGAATTTTTCTTATCTTAGGCATATCTTGGTATGTGCATTTATATATTTTGAACATGCAACGAAAAGTGTGATATTTGTACAATATTTGATGAGTTGAAAGGAAAAAAATAACCCAGTGTCATTTTGGATCCACACTGTATACAGCTTTCTGTTATGTGTGTGTGCCATGGGTAATATAGCAAGTTATATATATATTCATGTGTTAAACTTTTTGTTAGCCGAGACAGTTTACAAATAAGAATGAACAAAGATAATGCGATTGTCATGATAATGAAGTCTACATTTTCACAAACTGAGAAAAAAGAGCTTCTCAAAGACCCCAAAGAAACTAAACGCAATATATTTTTTGAAATTGAATGCACTTATTTCAAACATGCTTGCTCATTCACGAATTTGAATTACCACCGAGGTACCGTAGGCGGCATTGGATGAATTTGAATGCTCTTTGCACGAAATGTACGCTCTTAGTTGACATTTGAATGAACCGATTTAACAATTGATTGCACGGATAGTGAATTTGAATGACGAATTTTGAATTTGAAAGCTGATTCAACGCTGCGAGTGCGATTTACGCGAATTCGAATGCTCGGAATATGAATTTGAATGAAAAAAGTGTGAAATTGGCCGCAAAAACCTATAATAACAATACACGGGCTGGCTGGTTGTGCGTATTAAAACCAACACAAAAAAGCCAACAAAAAGCCAACATCGGCAATGGCTGGAATAAAACGTATAAGGCGCCATATCGTTTTTTCAACGGCTGGTTCAAATTATCGAATATTTGTGGGGGTATGAGAAATCGTTATATTTATGGATATTTCAGCTGTCTCTGAACCGATTTTGATCAAACAATAATGATTTTGTCATTTAAATTGTATATTCTTTCAAATTTGACACTCGGTTTTTCATTATCTCACAACAAAATTATTTTGTGTAGCGCCCTCTGCAACAAAACTCAACTATCCCTTTAAGGATAAGTTTGGCATTTCTAATAAGGCGTATCTGGCGCTATATTCTGCGAGCAATTTACCAAGCTTATATAAAATCAGAAATGCTAAAGCCCACCTCGGACAATCAAATACAGTAACACCAACTCCTTTAGATGCGACTGGTTTTCAAAGGGATTTTGTGCAATTATTATGAAATCGGGTTTAGATTTTAAATGACAAACATATCCTACAAGAAGGATATGAAATTGGAGTAAAATTACCTGGTGGTAATACATGGATTGGTAAGAATCTGCGAGTTGTGAACGTAATATTTACCATTTTGAATGAGAAAGATGCACTAGCTAACATAGGTAATTATCTCATCGCTATATTTGAACATAAAGAAAGAAATGATGCTCTCATCAGAAGAAACAAAAGTATTTCCTCTAGAACCATCAAAGAAATTGTAGAGTTTGCGAAGAAGGCCACGAGATCCAAGTCCTAATACAATTGTTCAAGAATCCCCCCCCCCCGTTTCCACAAGAATCCATCTCAAATGTTGTTGTTGATACTTTGCATATGTTTCTCCGCATTGATGATGTTCTTATCAACCTACTCATTTTAGACGCACGTAGACTTGGTGCGGTTGAACTGATAATAATAATAATAATAATAATAATAATAATCTTTTATAGTCCAACTCCAAATTTTATTAAACCGAAAATGGAAATTCTTTGTGCCCAATTGATCGTGAGCCCGGCAGCCACTGAGCAGCGCCAGATCGACATTGCTCTATCCCCTTATTGTTGAACGCCAAACAAGGTAGCAGCGACTCCCATCTTTAACGTCTTTTGGTATGACGCGGCCGGGGTTCAAACCCACGACCTCCCGGTTGTGAGGCGGACGCTCTACTGACTGAGCCAACAGAAATTCACTGAACTTGATCGATAGAACCTGACTCATTTGTCACTTTTGGAAGATGCAGATGCAGGTACCTTTGGTTGTTTAGTCTGTATTGGCCGTAAGTCAAAAGCTTTGAAGTGGCCAACACTGAGGGGATCTGAACAAACTCAAGCTTTTTTTTGGGGGCAAAATCAACACTGCAAAAATAGTACCAGAGCTGAGTTATGCAAAGGTAAATAAGATTCCCTTAATTTGGGATGAAATATATTCACTGACTTGTAGAGTGCAGGTAAAGGAACGTTTATTTACATGTAATTTACTCACGGACTCGTGGTGTATTGTCATTTAGACATCATATTCTACTTGAAGCCGTCAAATTGATATCCAGACGTTTCAATTATCGTCGTTATTATTTACCATTTCTTGCCATATTTGAAGTGTGTATTTATAGTTCAAGCTTTATATACCAAGTAGGAATTATATATGACCCGTGCCGTACTACAAAGATAGCTGCTAATAATGAGTATTATTGTACTTATACTGAGTTGTACGGCTCTAAAATAATGTTGTTTTATGTATGTAGAATACACTGTCGTGCATATGTACTATATATACATCTACTCGCCGTACTTTTGTATTTCTTGGCTAGTAACATTGACACTTATATCTTATATGTGGTATGCTGCAACGGCTGGATCAATATGTTATTTGTGTTCAAAACTAATTGAAGAAGAATGTAGTTCTTGAATGTCCCTGAAAACAAAATCACATAATGTATCATTTTATCAACTTCAGAGAAAGTGAATTCGTGTTGGTATATACAAAGCAGGCGCGGATCCACGTGACGATTTATCTTTCCGGCCCGGCCCCCCTCCCCCTAGCCCCCCAAAACGGTTTTAAAAAAATAGGATAATAACGTAAATTTAACCTTTTTTTAAACAAAAACTATAGCGGCCCCCTGACAAAAAAAAATTAGTGGTTCTCCTCTCCATCACCTCTCAAAAAGGTAAATGTGATTTTCGTTTAAAGGGATCCGGTAACTTTGTCTCAGATTCTGAAACAAAATTCTGGATTTAGCTCATGATGCAATGATAATCATAAACCTTTAGGTCAGTCAGGAACCCCATGACTTTTACAAGCTGATCGCCTGTCTGATTATCAAGATATTTATGATTGGAATTACAAATTTTGAAAACCGTTCGCCTGATGGTTTTCATAACACTATAGTCTATTAGGAAAACGAGTATGGTAAAACCGGTCAATCAAAGATTTTTACTTTTTGAGGCACTTCTTGATCATTTTGAAGCGCAATTTTTTTAGGGCTTCATTATTACACCATATCACAGACACTAATAACATGTAGGGCCGTGTATCTCAGATTTAACACTGTTAAACGATCCCTTTAAAAAAAATAAATAAATAAAAAAATAATGATTGTTTTGTACAAGTGAATAGGCTGACACATTATGCTGCGGGACTCTGCCAATAGGAGGCGCTGTCCAGTATAAGACTAATCGTAGGTGTATGTTTCTTTCCTCTGTTCTTTCCGTTCATATAGTAAAAAATACTTTCCCGATGCTGGGTTGTATATAACGCGATGAAAGAAGTTCTCTAATTTCAATTTTATATCCTCACATTCTCTCAGTCTATGTACATCTCTTCCTTTCAAATTCTCTCAATCATTTATACCGCTTATTATTATTTTTAAAATACATCTCTTTCATTTAAAAATTCTCTTCCTTTATCATCTTCTTACAATCTGAAAATCTTTTATTTCTTCCATTCAAATCCATTCACCCTTTTTATATATCTATGTTTTAAACATCTCTTACTTTATTATCTTCTCACATTCTCTCACTCTTTTTTTTATTCCTCTCTTTTAAATAATCTCTCTCCCTTTCATTGAACAATTCTCTCCCTTTATCACCTTCTTATAATCTCGCAATCTTTATCTGAGTCTTCCTTTCAAATTATATCACTCTATCATACATCTATTTCATGACATATTTGAAATATTTCTCTCACTTTAAATCAATATCTTCTCACATTCTCTTACTCTTTATCTCTTCCTTTCGAGTTCTGTCACTAAATTATACATCTCTTTCATTACAACTTTTCTCAATTTCTCCTCTCCACACGTTCTTATGTGCTATGTATCTCTCTTCTTCTTACTCAAACAAACACAATTGATAGTAGAGTGATTGAAACTAAATTATTACACGTCAAACAAACATTTAATAAATAATTCTACTATTTCAATGACTTTAGAACATGAATCATCCTGTAATAGTGCTTGGCAACACCCATTGTAACAAGTTTGTCTATCAACATCGGCTTTACTTACAATAAATATTATTATTAGTTTGGAAAATAATAGTTATAGTCATACCAATAGTCATGGTAATAATGATAATAATAATAATAACAACAACACTGACACTATTAATATTATTATCAAAATGTTAGGCGCCCATCAATTTGATTCTTGTTTTTTAAATGTCGTTTAATTTGCTCTTTTAAAAACTTCAGGCAGTTCTGAAAATGCAAAAGCACTGTTCATTACAATTGCAGACCCATTCACGAACTAAAAATATGCCCTTTTACCCTCATCATCGACAATATTTCGACAATGCATTATGTTATGATATAGATGGTATTAATCTTGCCTTCATTATTAAAAAAGCTCATTAAAATAATCTTCTCATTCGCATTTAAAATATTTACGGTTTTACTCTTTCATCCAAATCTGGCGCAAGTGGATGTTGACATGACATTTCAAAACAATGTTGCTCAGTGAAGCGCGTATAGATCAATGTAATCAATGTATCATTGGAAAGCATATTATTTCTACTCTATCGAAGCAAGGAATCTTATTATACACCTCATAGATATTCACAATATGTATTTGTTTTCGAGTTTCATTTTTTCTGGGACGCAGTGTATTGTTAATGATTTATAAACCGAGCATCTTACTTTAGATTACCTCATGTTTCACACTAAAACCATATTTGTTTTACCTTAAGTTTGGAAGATAAAATATTGACTTTTGTCTTTCTTTATTCTTTTGCCTTATCTTGAATTATTATGTGACATGTCATGTATTGTATATAGTTTTCATTGAAGGAATGCATTCATTAATTGTATTCGATTTATTTAGGTAATGATTGTGAAATATAAAATAAAATAAACTTGAAACTTAAAACAAGTGAATAATGTCATAAATTGCAGTGTATTTTGTCACATTGACGTTACAATATTTGTTTTCGTTATTCATTAGTTCTATTTGTATATGAATTATAAGCTCATTACTCGAGACCACAGACACATATGTATATTCATATGTATATTTGTATTTACATGTATGTGTATGTAAATGTGTGTGGGTGTGTGTGTGTGTGTGTATGTATACGTCTATGTCTATATCTACGTATATGTATATGTGGATGTATATGCATATGTGTGTGTATATGTATGTGTATGTACATGTATAAGTAAGTATATGTATACACGTATGTATATTTGTATCATAGACCCTATAAATACTTTACTACACAAACTGTACTTTTATGTTGTAATCAAATATCTTTGACGTTTCATCATTTTATGAAGCACTAACTATTATTATACAATGAAGTTTGAACAAAGTCTCTTGGCAATAAAAATGAGATTCTATAAAACACAAAAAGAACCAACCGCCACTAATGCTAATCATCAATATGATTAATTTTGAATTGCTTGAATGTAAAGGTGAAAAGTGCTCCGTCTTTTAAACATCATTAATTAACACCTCTGTAACAATCTTTTCAGTGCTCTTCGGGTGAAAATTAGTGCATGGAACGACAAAAAAACCACAAATTCGAAAATTCCTATAGCTCCGATAGACCTCTAAAAACAATGACTAAAGAACGAAAACCTGATTATATTGTTTTTCTTGGGGGGGGGGGGATATTCCCTTGCCCCCAACCAATCCCCATCTAGGTGTTTAGATGCAATCAGTGGTGCAACCAGGTAGTATGAACAATTGAAAGAAACAAATAATACAATTATATTCCCACTTTTTTCTCGCATATGTACCTAAATTGTGTAGAGCAATACCTATCTTCCCAACTATAATCACTCACTACTCTAATTCGAAAACAGTTTACATTCTCATTAAAAGAATCAGTTTTGAACTTGCTATATGTAAGACTTGATCCGTCTAGCCACCTTGCCTCACCGAGATTTGAGCCGGTCAGCCCGATCCAGTAGTCCTTACTGGCACCCCTTTCGATGAAGTCCTGTTCCTCTTCCGACTCGATGAAGACCAGATGGGATCCGTACTGGGAACAAGCTGAAACCGCAGAAGCATGATTCATCCTGCTAGTGCTAAAATTGTAGAACGACCCGCCGAATTCACAATCCACCGGAGGAGATGAGCATGCTTAAAAGATGAAAAACAATAAGTAAATTACTCAATTTTAAGAAAGTAGACAAAGTGATTATTTGGGTAGAAACTGAATATTTAAAGAAAAATACATAATGATGATGATGATGACGAATATAAAAATAATAATGATAAAGAAAATAATGATAGTACAAATAGATGCAAAGACACGAACAAAATTACAGCTTTACTAATCCATATCTAAAGAAACTTTGCTCACCATCGCAAATTTTGGCAAATTCACAATGTTATTTCTTACAGTTATCTTTGTTTTTATGACCGAAAGAGGGGAGGGGAGGAGGGTGAGATAAGGAGAGAGAGAGAGAGAGAGAGAGAGAGAGGAGAGTGGTGGTGGCTAGACCTTATAATGATTATCAAATGCATGACGTCATTGCATTGTTTCTCTTACTCAGAGTCAGATAAAGACTGAAAGAGAGAGAGAGAGAGAGGAGTAGAGGGGATGGTCGGTAAAGGGAGTGGTGAAGGGGAGGAGAGAGAGAGAGGGATAGAGAGAGAGAGAGAGGGAGAGAGAGAGAGGAGAGTGGTAGTGGCTAGACCTATTATAATGATGATCAAAAGCATGACGTCATTGTATTGTTTCTCTTACTCAGAGTCAGATAAAGACCGAAAGAGAGAGATGAAGAGAGAGTTAAACGGGAGGGTAGAGGGGATGGTCGGTAAAGGGGAGGGAGTGGAAGGGGAGGAGAGAGAGAGAGAGAGAGAGAGAGGGAGATAGAAAGAGGAGAGTGGTGGTGGCTAGACCTATTATAATGATGATCAAAAGCATGACGTCATTGTATTGTTTCTCTTACTCAGAGTCAGATAAAGACTGAAAGAGAGAGATGAAGAGAGAGTTAAACGGGAGGAGTAGAGGGGGATGGTCGGTAAAGGGGGAGGGAGTGGTGAAGGGGGAGGGGGGAGAGAGAGGGATAGAGAGAGAGAGAGAGAGAGAGAGAAAGAGGAGAGTGGTAGTGGCTATAGACCTTATAATGATTATCAAATGCATGACGTCATTGCATTGTTTCTCTTACTCAGAGTCAGATAAAGACTGAAAGAGAGAGATGAAGAGAGAGTTAAACGGGAGGGGTAGAGGGGGATGGTCGGTAAAGGGGGAGGGAGTGGTGAAGGGGGAGGTGATAGAGAGAGAGGGAGAGAGAGAGAGAGAGAGAGAGAGAGGGAGAGAGAAAGAGAGGGAAGGGTAATTGGCTAGACCTATTATAATAATGATCTCAATAATGCATGACGTCATTTCCTTGTTTCTCTTACTTACTGGAGGTGGTGGTGTCTTGCGATGTCGTTGTGTCTGACATCGTGGTCGTAGGGCTCGTCGTGGGCTTGCTCGTCGCGTCCGTAGTCGATAATTCCGTTGACTCTGAAACGTTTGATATAGTTGATGGTTCAGGGTTGTAACAAATGAAACTACACGTACAAAGCAATGAGATTATGAATGACAACCTAAATCTGATTAGAAGGCCAAAACGAAGACAATTTAGCTCCATGAAAACATATAAATTGTATCAGTCTATTTATTTTTGTATGAGGTATAATTTGCGTCAGAAAATTTGTAGATTTAGTGGTGCTTTGTCAAAGCTCAAGGGACGTTTTTACCAATTAATTTATCTAAATGTGTTCCTGTGGCGTGTTTATTGTCATTAAACTCGTGTGCAAACGAATGAGACGGGTACCTCCCCCTTAACAAAAGGTTTTAGCGACGCCCATGACAGGAAAGGACTTTTTAACAAGTCAGATAAAGACTGAGAGAGAGAGAGAGAGAGAGAGAGAGAGAGAGAGAGAAGGGGGGCTATAGTGGCTAGACCCATTATGAATATAATCAAATGACGTTATTTCAATGTTACTATTGCTTAGACATACTAGAGGTAGTGGTGTTTTGGGAAGTCGTTGTGTCTGAGCGTTCCAACATAATAGTGGTAGTGCTCGTCGTAGGCTTGGTCGTCGCTTCCGTCGTTGACTCTATGATCACTGAAAATAACAACAAACAAATATAACTGAGGTAAATGACGATGCATAACATTATTTTCATTGAAATTATCTCCCCGTCGGCTGTCTCCAGACGCTCTTAGTCAGGGTACGGGGATAGGATCAATGGGCCCGGGGAAAAAAAAAATCGGAAAATGCTTTTCCTGTGGGAATCCTGCAATTCTATCAAAAAGTTCCGAAAGAGGACCGCGAGGTATTTTCTTCTTAATCATCTTCTTCTTCTTCTTCTTCTTCTTCTTCTTCTTCTTCTTCTTCTTCTTCTTCTTCTTCTTCTTCTTCTTCTTCAATACCGGCCACCGTCATGTATTGTCGTACTGGTGAGGTGCAGTGCAGAATGTATGTACAATGTCTGATAAAAGATACAGCAAACTGCGTGCAAGTTAAAAATAACTGCGGAAATTTTGTTTACACCCTGTAAATAGTCTCTTCATGCTCTGTGCTCATTAATTGCCCCCACCCGATACGCCTATTATATTACACCTACTTTCATCGCAGTGTCTCCCTTGAAACCCACTTGAGCAGGTACAGTTGTAGCCTACCATAGTCTCCTCACACCAGCCGTTGTTACAGAGGTTTTTGACACAATCTGTGAAATAAGTAATAAACGGGGTAAAACTCATTGTTTTCTATATAAGGCTTCCAAGTGGTACAATAAATCAGTGTATTAATATCTTTAGCGCAGTACCCGGATGACAGATCAATATTGTTTTGGTATTGCTCTGTCATCCCGGAGCTTCAACTGTCGATACAATATTGCTTGATTATCGAAAATAAAAAGTCAAATTTTGTTATTTTGCTAGTCAGCCTGATATAGATAATAATAAAAATATTGTATGGCTTTGTTTTCTTGTGATACAAGAATATATTGTTATAGCTCGACGATTCCAATATTCGAATTCGCTGAATCGGTACTGACTAAAATGTCAATTTCTCAAAATGTTTGACGTTAGAGGGCCTTTTTTTTTAGAGGACCGATGATAGTATGCTATCCGTAATATTTATATATTTTTCTGTAGTGCCCCAAGTGAGAAGGCACTGAAGAAAAAAACTGATATTAATAATATTTTAGTACACGACAAACGGGAGAGTTGTCCCTCACTATACGTCACAATGAATTGGACATTTATAGAGATATATTGATCTCAACTTTCAAACACTCATAACTCCCTTATTATTAATCCGATTTATTTCAAACTTTTGCAATTTTGTTTCTCTTATTATTCTGCTTTCATACAAATGTACTTATTTTAAAGATTGGATTGCCTTTGGATTGGTAAGTGTATAGTAGAACTTGACGTGGAGCAATGTTCGCTAGAAGCAAGAGTCGTAAAAACCTTGCCCTATCTATAGATGTTCCTACCTGCACTGTAATAAAATAAATTGCGATATAAAACAGGTGGCCTGGTCCTAAATATAACGAAATTGTTGGAAATTGAGATAGTAATAGCAATAGCAGCAGCAGTAGTAGAAGTCGTAAAAGTAGTAGTAGTAGTAGTAGTAGTAGTAGTAGTAGTAGTAGTAGTAGTAGTAGTAGTAGTAGTAGTGTAGTAGTGTGTAGTAGTGTAGTGTAATGGTGGTGGTGTAGTAGTAGGTGTTGTAGTGGTGTTGTAGTGTGGTGGTGGTGCTGGTGTGGTAGCGGTGCTGCTGGTGGTGGTGGTGGTGGTGGTGGTTGTGGTGGTGTGGTGGTGGTTGCAATGTGGTGGTAAGTGGTGGTGCTGGTGGTGGTGGTGGTGGTTGTGGTGTGGTGTGGTGGTGGTGCTGCAATTGCCAGTGGTGGTTGGTTGACGTCCAACCAGTCAGAAATGGAATGGTGGTGGTGGTGGTGGTGGTGGTGGTGGTGGTGGTGGTGCTGGTGGTGGTGGTGGGTGGTGGTGGTGCTGGTGGTGGTGGTGGTGTAGTAGTAGTAGTAGTAGTAGGTATGGCAGTAGTAGTAGCTGGTGCTGTAGCTAGCAGTATAGTAGTGGTGGTAGTAGTAGTAGTAGTAGTAGTAGTAGTAGTAGTAGTAGTAGTAGTAGTAGTAGTAGTAGTAGTCCAGGGGTGGATCTAGCTTTTTGCTAAGGGGGGTTGACCAAATGACGATGCAGAGCATCGACCACGAGCCGCGAAGCGGCGAGGCGATTTTTGTTTTTGTTTTGTTGCTATTTGAACCCCCGTACAGCCGTAAGTGATGTTTTCCTGGCATCTACTAACACAATGGAGACCATAAAAAGCAGTGCATAATAACGTCTTTTTAAATCAAATAACAGTTTTAACAGTTTGACCCAATGACGATGTAGAGCAGCGTCAACGAGCCGCAAAGCGGCGAGGCGATTTTTTAGTGTGGCTATTTTGGACCCCCGTAAGTGATGTTTTCCTGGCATCTACTAACATAATGGAGTCCATAAAAAGCAGTGCATGATAACGTCAAGTAACATTTTAATACAAAGTTATATCCAGAGTTACCATGTGTTTGGTTAACCGTTAAGTTACCAGATGAGTTGAATATCTTCTCACAATATTTGCACTTGAAAGGTTTCTCTCCAGTGTGCGTTCTTTTTTTTTCTTCTTTTTTTGGCAGCCCAAGGGGGTTAAACCCCTAACCCCCGTAGATCCGCCACTGGTAGTGGTAGTAGTAGTAGTAGTAGTAGTAGTAGTAGTAGTAGTAGTAGTAGTAGTAGTAGTAGTAGTAGTAGCAGCAGCAGCAATATTAGTAGTAGAAGCAGCAGTAGTAGTAGCCTATTAGAAGTTAGGAGTTGATATCAAACTTTGATATTATTATTGAAGAACGTGTTAATTGCATGTAGATTTAGTGATTAAACCAAGAAATAAATTTGACGTTTGAAAACAAAAATGAAAAAAGAATGAAACCTACACGGGATTCTGCATATTCTATGCCCGCCCGGGATCCCTTCTTTACGCTTTCTTCGGTGGCACCCGCCGATGACAGAAGGGAAAGGAATGAGTTTAGGGATGCTCTGCACCATGCTGCCATCGTGGAGTCGCTTCACCTCACACTTGTGGAACATGGGCAAGGTGTAATTTAGGCCGTACTCGTCTGGACAAGTTGTCTTCGCCATCTTAGACCAATCCGATAATACAGGCAAGGCTGTGAGGAATATATTAAACAATTAATTGCTAGTTGTTCTCTTCCTCCTCCTACGCCTCTCCTTCCTCTCACCCTCCTTCATGTCCTTTTCTACCTCCCCCTTCCTCTTGCTTCTCCTCCTCCTCCTCCACATCCTCCTCCTCCTACCCGCCCTGCTACTTCTCTCCCCTCCTCCTCTTCCTCCTTCCCTCCTTCCTCTCCTCCCCATTCCTCCTCTCCTACTCATCCTCATTTAGCCCTCCTCGAGCCTATTCATCCTCCCCTATACCTCCCCTTCCCCCTCCTCCTCGTCCTTTTCATCCTTGCCTTCCACCCTCTTCTCAATCTTGAGGACGCAGGTTTTCTTAAAATATTTTGAAACATTTATTATTAAAAGAGACTTTTGTTAATTTGATTTTGTTGTTGTTGAGATGCCACGTATATTAGGACTTGTTTGAGGGCACAAATCCTTGTCAATGGTTGTGTAATAGTGTCTGCAAAATGTGACTACGATTGGCTCTGTACTATAAGCTGCTTGTTTGACACAGCCAGAAACAGGCAGATCTACGCTCTGCTCAAGGATTTAGGAATTGTGATATAGTTTCAAATTACAGTCTGTGCTCGCAGAATAACGTAGGTTTTACACCTCGCTCCTATTTCGCTTCATTATGGTAATTTTGAAAGCCAACTATTTTTCAGCAACATTCAACAAAATATGAAGGATATGTTAAATCAAATTAATACTTACCGAAGGACAAACAGGTTACGGTACCAAACAGCAACTTCCAGAATACACATATCTTTGGGTCTTTAGCCTGTATTTAGAAAGAAATATCAATATTGTTTAAATCAGCAAGAACAAGAATAACAACAACAACAACAACTGAACAAAAATGAAGATGACATTGATGTGGATGATAATGGTAATACTAATAATGGTGATAATGATAATCGTGATGATGATGATGATTATCACGAAGGTATTATAAGAGCAATTACCGTTTCTTATACAACACATACATGTTTCACTAACGTAACCTAATTGTTGAGACTTTGTTGAGCACAATTTTTTTTTTTGCCTTCAAAAATTGAAAAAAAAATTCACCACCACCCCTTGAGCGCCAGGGGAGGGGGCCCATCTTCTTTTTTTTTTCCCCAAAAGGGTGTTTTTACATGTTTTTTTTCTAGGGGAGGGCCCCCCCCCCTGGATCCGCCACTGGGTGAAAGAGACATTGTAGACTATAGGTAGCAGCAGAGGATGCTATCATCAGGTATCCAGGGGCGCATCCAGGATTGTCCAATAGGGGGGGGGCTGAAATTTGAAAATCGCGCCGACCGATATTTCACTCGGGGGGGGGGTAGTGAGCAATAACATTTTTTTCTTCCTTTTTTCTCCCGGAAATGTGAAAATCGCGCCGACCGTTATTATTTTCGCTCAGTGGGGGGTTAGTGTAAGCACTACATAAATTTTAAAAACATAAAATGGTGGAATTCAAATTCAGAACCCAGGGCCCCGTCTTATGAACAGTTGCGATTTATCCAAACTAAGGAACCTAATGCTCCCTGTCCAAACCAACTTTACATTAAAATCAATTCACAACTCTGTATAAACCGTGACGTAGATATGGATTATGGCGCCCAGAGCAATCAATGAGACTGCGATACCCCCCTCCCCCACCCCTCCACCGTCCTAATTTATCTACGTAACTGTGCAAGCGAGGGAACAAGGCGATAGGCTTAGGAAATTCGCGAGGGAGCGCAGCGATCGAGTAGTAGTAGAGTTTCGTATTTTGAACATTGATAGGTTTTTCTATTCATTCCTCATAAGGTGGTGAACACAATTAACGAAAACTGTGGAGTAATACAGTTAAGGAATTTAGCAAGCTTACCCAATATAAGATTTTTTTTCAAAAGTTGAATCGCATTTAAGAAATTCCTTTGATTACTTTGATGTCAAATTTGGAACCATCTGAAAACGCTATCCCCCCCCCCTCATAAACTATATCTATATTGGGGCTCAAATTACGAGATCATGTGCAACATAATTATGCGAGTCGCGACCGAGCTTTTGAAAATGTTCTATTTCTAATGCATTTTACCTTGCGTATTGGGGCGCATGTATTCTTAAGGATTAATAGTTTTCCTCCAATTCGCCGCTCACGTATCTCTCTTTTACATTTTTGCGCTCCTTTCTCGTGCTCTCTAAAAATGCACGTGTCCCCGTGCCCCCATAGAGAAGCCACTGTGTACCAAAGATATAGTAATCTGTAGGTTTGCGATTGATTGAAGGGCTTTCGATTAAACTGTATTAATCACAACTCTTGATAAAGACACTGTCCTGAACTCATTCATGTTACTGTATTCTCATTGATGATGTACGTAGGTTTTTTGCAGATAGCAGTACTTGTAAATTTTAATTTGGGTCAAAGTGGGGGGACTCCGAGAGACACAAGAAGGGTAGGGCATTAGCGTGTATGTTATCTTGTAAATAATCAAATAATTTTACAAGACTCTTTTCCCCCAATATGATGTAATTCCAAGTTTTTGACGTTATGGTAAAAATGTTATTTCGTCATGAAAAGTACGTCAGACAAGATGTATTCAAGTACTTAGCCACATACTCAGATATGACGTTATTCTGGCAACTTGATGCCTGGATATGAGGTGATGGAGTGCCCAAATATCGATACGTTCAAAATAATCAGGGCAGCTGGACCCCCAGCCCACCGCATTTTACGGATATGGGTGCGGGAGGCGGGTACAAGTTCTGGTTCCAACCTTCAAATATCTAGTTTTTATAGAGTGATACCAGTCTATCATTTGAATCCAGATCTTTTATTGTCCTACACATGGCTGGTTCAATAATGTATTATACAAAGCAAATAAGGGGAGTTGAAAAGGGAAATACATGTACATTGACAAACATGTTTGCATGCCATTTGGAAAATTATATTTTAAATGTATTGAGAAGATTCCGTGGCGAAAGAGACTATTTTTGGATTTCAATGAATGTACTATATGAAAATTGCTCTGCACGAGATTTTGTTCTAGATGAAAGAGAGAGAGAGAGAGAGAAGGGGGAGGGTGGTTACAGAAGGGGATAGGGTGCAAGTTCTGAACTCCACCAGCCATTATCTTCATGTTTCAGACTAAAAATCATGACTATCACCTGGATCTAGATCTTATTTATGTATCACTCAACCGATAGCCTGCATCATTTTTTAACACACACCATGCCCTATACACAACATATTGCCCCCATCCCAAAATGTATCTTGATGTTAGTGAGGGGGAGGTATACACTAGTCAACATAATTATCTAAATATGGACAAAAGGGTATTTTGGGGCAATTCATATTTTTGGAAAATTTGTACAAATTCACATTTTTGGCTCAAAATTATTAGGCAAATCATCCCCGAACTTACTTAATGTTATATCATCTTGTACGAAACTTACTTTTCTTTCACATGACACCTCACACATAGTAAAATGAGGTTCCGTTAAAAAGTAATATCCAAAATAATTCAACGATAGTTATACATGGCGGCCAATTTGAAAGCGGCATACTTTCAAGCTAATCCACCTAAAAATTGTGCAAGGAGGTGCCCTGAACACTTTGACACCGAACACATTTTCAAAACATCCCATGTCTTTAAAAAAAAATTAAAAATCGGAGTTTGCCCCATAGGTAATTTATGATTAAATTCATTCCGTCTTGTACATGTGCCATCCAAGATTCATTCAAATTCATCGAAGAAACTGAAAAAAATTCAATGAACGAAATGCTAAGTCGGATGTTCAAAATGAGTTTGAATGTATAAAGGGCAGGATTACGTTATCATGTCATTCTAAAATGTATGTGCGCTTGACGAAAAGCGTACATAACCCATGAATTTGAATGAGGAATATATTAATTTGAGTGTATCAAACGCGAATTTAAATGCACAGATCATGAATTTGTACTTTCGAATAGCAAGACTGGGACAAATCAATTTCGATTGAATGGATTGGAAAAGTTGCGAGAATGGCCGGGAAAACCTATACTTTCTCTTCTCTCCTGTTCCTTTAAATTGTTCTTCTTTTGTTCTGTTTTTATTCTTCTTCTCCTCATTCCTTTTTATTTTCTATTTTCTTCATCCTTCTTCTTCTTTATTCTTTTAGGCCTGATGTAGATCAAATATGGACGTTGAACTAAAAAGAGAATGGAATTTGCCCAATAGACCAGTTCGTGGTTAGCACATAATAAACATTTGTATCGAACGTTCACTACGAAGACTCCAGTCTAACTCAAGCTTTTGCTTTCTTTGGGTGAAGTCGCATTCTTTGGCTGAAGTCGCATGTACAAGTATATTTCTTCAAACTTGAACCACACAGCTATTATTTATTAAGTCATGGGTCACTCTCCTTTTCATCACACAAACATTGTTTTCTAAAGCATGAAACCTGTTTAAGTCATTTATGTTACGTTTAATTTCATTTTTTCTATTTTTCTCGTTTGTTGTACACATTTATTACATTGTGTTGTTTCGAAATGTATCATGTATATGCTTGGACAACAAGTAAAATGGCAATGAAATCAAATCAGACTCATGGTGCCCATTTCACTATGATTGAAATAAAAACATAAAATACTTACCATTTTACAGATCAATCTTCAAGGGCTTCCAAAAATGATCAAACAGCACGATGATAACCTGACGTCTTTCTCGGATAAGAAGTAACAAATTCGGAAGCGAAGAATACAGTTGCTTGATTACAGAAAGGCGGGATATATAAACCGTAATATTCAAACTGTACGCTATAGCGATTGATCAATGGAGATCATTTGAAATCGCAGGAGACATATGACTTGATATCTACCTTCGACCAATTGTAAATGGTAAATGATACGTTTTTCCTTCTCTGCAGGTGGTATGCTCGTATGAGAACAGGGTCGATATTAACAGATAGATTAAAAAGGAAATACTGCCAATTGGTAGATCAAAATTATGATGACGATTGGTGGATTGAAATTATGGGATAGATTATGGGATAGCTTTGCGAGGGATGTAGCTAATATGATGATTGTTCGGTTTTAGTTTTTGTTTGAAAAGGCACCCGTTACTTTAGCAACTTGTTGTGTGGTGAACAGAAATTATGGGATAGCTATTTAACGCCGATGATTGTTGTTTCTTTGTTCTTTTGTTTTTGCTTTTGTTTAAGAAAATGAACGTTATCTCAGAAATAGTATACCTTTGGCTCTAATTTAAGGATAGCTCCTTGAGATAGGTTTTAGCCCCGATAATATTTGATTGCTTCTTTGTTTTTGCTTTTGTTTGAGAAAACGCACGTTATCTCATAAACATCAAAATTTTGATCGAATTTAGGGGATAGCTCTGTTAGATAGGTATTAGCGCCGATGAACTTGTTTTGAGGAGTGGGACATACATAATTTTGTGTGTGAAAATGCATGTTACGCTAATAACATGCTAAAAGTGGATGGGAAATTATGAGATTTGGAATACCTATCCGCGCCAATGGTTTTTAGAGGGGTGGGTTGTATTTTTTTTGTTTGGGGAAAACACGAGTTACCTTAGAAACATGTTGAGTGGATCGAAATTATGGGAAAATTAAAGGGTATATATTTATAGCATCAACCATTTGTGTTGTTGTAATGCACGTTACGATAGAAACAAGCTGATTAAATTGATAGGTAAGATACAACACAATCAGACTATTTGGTATCGAGCCTTATCACATTACCTTCCCTGGTTGAACAAATACCAATAACGCGTCACAGTTTACTGCTCTCGCTTTGGTAGAATAATGGATGGCATCGTTTTCTCCCAAAGGTTGGTCCTTTCAAAGGTTCATTTATTCGAATTTTCAAAATGAAAAAGGGATCACTACTCTGAACGAGGGTTGCAATTGTGAAAATTAAAAATTCTCTCTTCTTTTCGAAAGAAAGAACCCTATTTCATCTTCCGACTTATCATTATAAACCCTTGAAATGACGAGCATTCGAAAAAACTAACCTCGGAATTATGAACTGTCGGAATAAAGAATCTTTCTGATTAATAAACCTTGGGAATTATGAACCTTTGGAATTATGTATCTTGGAAATATTGAACGTTCGCAATTATAAACCTTCGACAACAACAATGTGGTAAGGGTCATATTTGAGAGAGTTGTTGCAGGACCTGATTATCAGACCAAAAGTATGCAGTTGATTAAAAAACGATCAGTAGGCTAGTCCTTCAAAGGCTCAGTATTAGACCAAATGATAATAAGACTATATGCATATGGGAGAAACTGTGATGAGATCGCATGCTTAATAGACAAAACGGGTGTAGACAAAATCATAAGAAGTTAGATCAGTCGATAGTAGAAAAACTGGGTATGCCATTAGGCGGAATTGGATTAGACGAGCGAAATATCAGACGATATGGCATTGGACCAAATGATAATAGCCCGTCATCGGTCAAGCAATAACCTTTAACACCTCAGCTTTCCTCGCGAGCATCAATTTTCGTTGCTATTTCGCCGTGCCAAATATTAGTAAAACAATTTTTTAATTTTTAATGAAACCTTCCTTATTCATAACTGCCTTCATTATCGTATCCGGACACCTAACCCAGGACATCCACCCCTGGATAACCACCCCTAGGATAACCACCCTCGAGGACAACTACCCCCTAGAACAACTACCCCCTAGAGCAACCACCCTCTAGGACGATTACCCCCTAGGACAACTACTTCCTGGACAACTACCCCCTAGGACAACTACCCCCGGACAACTAACCCCTAGGATGGTTGTCCGGGGTAGTTGTCCTAGAGGATGGTTGTCGTAGGGGGAAGTTGTCTGGGGGGTAGTTGTGCGGGGGTAGTTTTCCTAGGGGGTAGTTGTCGTTGGGGGTAGTTTCCCTAGGGGGTAGTTGACCTAGGGGGTAGCTGTCCTAGAGGGTGGTTATCCTAGGGGTGGTTATCCGGGGGTGGTTGTCCAGGGGGTAGGTGTCCTAGAACCCTTCATTATTCGTGCAAATCACCAGTCATATGCAATTAAGAAATATTCCTAAACGTTGTTAAACATTTCCAAGGTGCACTGATGCGGATATTAATCATTAAAGTTTGTTTTTGTTGATCTTAGAAGTTGTTCGAATGGATAAGCATTGCATATGGTAAATGATATTTCATTATAAGCCTTCCTATGAATATCTAACACCATGCAGTTGAGTTTGACGTAATTTCATTTAATCGAAATTAAAGCGGGGAGAACTAACAATAATTGAGAGGAGTAACGGAGTTGTTTAGGAGTTCATAGTAAAAAATGCTAATCACCCTTTCCCGATGCTGGGTTGTATATAACGTGATGAAAGAAGTTCTCTAATTTCAATTTTATATCCTCACATTCTCTCAGTCTATGTACATCTCTTCCTTTCAAATTCTCTCAATCATTTATACCGCTTATTATTATTTTTAAAATACATCTCTTTCATTTAAAAATTCTCTCCCTTTATTATCTTCTTACAATCTGTTACTCTTTATTTCTTCCATTCAAATCCATTTACTTTTCATATCTCTATGTCTTAAAAATCTCTAACCTTATTATCTTCTCACATTCTGTCACTCTTTTATTTTCCTCTCTTTTAAATAATCTCACTCCCTTTCAATTCTAAAATTCTCGCCCTTTATCACCTTCTCATATTTTTTCAATCTTTATCTGAGACCTCCTTTCAAATTATATCACTCTATACATCTCTTTCATGACAAATTTCTCTCACTTTAAATCAATATCTTCTCACATTCTCTTATTTTAAATTAATATCTTCTCACATTCTCTCACTCTTTTAATCTTCCTTTCGAGTTCTGTCACTAAATTATACATCTCTTTCATTACAACTTTTCTCAATTTCTCCTCTCCACACGTTCTTATGTGCTGCGTATCTCTCTTCTTCTTACTCAAACAAACACAATTGACAGTATAGTAATTGAAACTAAATTATTACACGTCAAACAAACATTTAATAAATAATGCTACTATTTCAATGACTTTAGAACATGAATCATCCTGTAATAGTGCTTGGCAACACACATTGTAACAAGTTTGTCTATTAACATCGGCTTTACTTACAATAAATATAATAATTAGTTTGGAAAATAATAGTTATAGTCATCGCAATATTAATGATAATAATAATAATAATAATAATAATAATAATAATAATAATAATAATAACAACAATACTGAAACTATTAATATTATTATCAAAATGTAATACGCCCATAAATTTGATTCTTGTTTTTTGAATATCGTTTAACTTGCTCTTTTAAAACTTCAGGCAGTTCTGAAAATGCAAAAGCACTGTTCATTACAATTGCAGACCCATTCACGAACTAAAATATGCCCTTTTACCCTCACCATCGACAATATCTCCACAATGCATTATTTTATGATAAAGATGGTATTAAACTTGCCTTCATTATAAAAAAAGCTTATTAAAATAATCTTCTCATTCGCTTTTAAAATGTGTGTTTCTTTCAGGTCATGATCGGTCATGTTCGTGTTAGATATTTTGATACTAACGGTTTTACTCTTTCACCCAAATCTGGCGCAAGTGGATGTTGGCATGGCATCGAGTTTCTTTTTTTCTGGGACGCAGTGTATAGTTAATAATTTATAAGCCGAGCATCTTACTTTAGATTACCTCATATTTCACACTTAAAACCAACTTTGTTTTACCTTAAGTTTGGAAGATAAAATATTGACTTTTGTCTTTCTTTATTATTTTAACTTGTCTTGAATTACTTAAATGACATGATGTCATGTATTGTATATAGTTTTTATTGAAGGAATGTATTTATTGATTGTATTCGATTTATTTACGTAATGATTGTGAAATATGAAATAAAATAAACTTGAAACTTAAAAGAATTAAATAATGTCATAAATTGCTGTGTATTGCCACACATTGGCGTTATAATATTTGTTTTCGTTATTCACTAGTTCTATTCGTATCTGAAGTATAAGGTCATTACTCGAGACCACAGACAGATATTATTCATATGTAAATGCATATGCATTTGTATATGTGTATTTGTATTTACATGTATATGTGTATGTAAATGTGTGTGTGCGTGTGTGTGTGTGTGTATGTATACGTCTATGTCTATATCTACGTATATGTATATGTGGATGTATATGCATATGTGTGTGTATATGTATGTGTATGTACATGTATAAGTAAGTATATGTATACACGTATGTATATTTGTATCATAGACCCTATAAATACTTTACTACACAAACTGTACTTTTATGTTGTAATCAAATATCTTTGACGTTTCATCATTTTATGAAGCATTAACTATTATTATACAATGAAGTTTGAACAAAGTCTCTTGGCAATAAAAATGAGATTCTATAAAACACAAAAAGAACAAACCGCCACTAATGCTAATCATCAATATGATTAATTTTAAATTGCTTGAATGTAAAGATGTAATGTGCTCCGTCTTTTTAGCATCATAAATTAACACCTCTTTAACAATCTTTCAGTGCTCTTCGTGTGAAAATTAGTGCATGGAACGACAAAAACCACAAACTAGAACATTCCTAAAGCTCCGACAGACTTATAGAAAACAATGACAAAAGAAAGAAAACCTGATTTTATATGTATATATGTAGATATATATATTTTTTTTTTGGGGGGGGGCATTCCCTTGCCCCCATCTAGGTGTTCAGATGCAATCAGTGGTGCAACCAGGTAGTATGAAAAATCGAATGAAACAAATCCAATTTTTACATCCCCACTTCTTTCTCGCATATGTACCTAAATTGTGTAGAGCAATCCCTATCATGCCAACTATATCGATGCCAATCTGGCCTACTTATATCAAACCAAATCCGAAAACAGTTTACATTCTCATTGAACGATTTACTTTCAAACTTGCTATATGTAAGACTTGATCCGTCTAGCCACCTTGCCTCACTGAGACTTGAGCCGGTCAGCCCGATCCAGTAGTCCTCATTGGCACCCCCTTCGATGAAGTCCTGTTCCTCTTCCGACTCGATGAAGACCAGATGGGATCCGTACTGGGAACAGGCTAAAACCGCGGACGCATGATTCATCCTGCTAGTGCTGAAATTGTAGAACGACCCGCCGTATTCACAATCCACCGGAGGAGATGAGCATGCTTAAAAGATGAAAAACAACATGTAAATTACTCAAATCTAAGAAAGTAAACAAAGTGATTATTTGGGTAGAAACTGAAATATTCAAAGAAAAATAGATAATGCTGATTATGATGGCGAAATCTAATAATAAATATGATAATGAAAATAATGATACTACAAATAGATGCAAAGACGCGAACAAAATTGCAGCTTTAATAATCCATATCTAAAGAAACTTTGCTGACCAACGCTAATTTTGGCAAATTCACAACGTTATTTCTTACAGTTATCTTTATTTGTATGAATGAAAGAGGGGGAGGGGAGGAGGGTGAGGGAGAGAGTGAGAGAGAGAGAGAGAGAGAGAGAGAGAAAGAGGAGAGTGGTAGTGGCTAGACCTTATAATGATTATCAAATGCATGACGTCATTGCATTGTTTCTCTTACTCAGAGTCAGATAAAGACTGAAAGAGAGAGATGAAACGGGAGGGGTAGAGGGGGATGGTCGGTAAAGGGGGAGAGAGAAAGAGGAGAGTGGTAGTGGCTAGACCTTATAATGATTATCAAATGCATGACGTCATTGCATTGTTTCTCTTACTCAGAGTCAGATAAAGACTAAAAGAGAGAGATGAAGAGAGAGTTAAACGGGAGGGGTAGAGGGGGATGGTCGGTAAAGGGGGAGGGAGTGGTGAAGGGGGAGGTGATAGAGAGAGAGAGAGGGAGAGAGAGAGAGAGAGAGAGAGGGAGAGAGAAAGAGAGGGAAGGGTTAGTGGCTAGACCTATTATAATAATGATCTCAATAATGCATGACGTCATTTCATTGTTTCTCTTACTTACTGGAGGTGGTGGTGTCTTGTGATGTCGTTGTGTCTGACATCGTGGTCGTAGGGCTCGTCGTGGGCTTGCTCGTCGCGTCCGTAGTCGATAATTCCGTTGACTCTGAAACGTTTGATATAGTTGATGGTTCAGGGTTGTAACAAATGAAACTACACGTACAAAGCAATGAGATTATGAATGACAACCTAAATCTGATTAGAAGGCCAAAACGAAGACAATTTAGCTCCATGAAAATATATAAATTGTATCAGTCTATTTATTTTTGTATGAGGTATAATTTGCGTCAGAAAATTTGTAGATTTAGTGGTGCTTTGTCAAAGCTCAAGGGACATTTTTACCAATTAATTTATCTAAATGTGTTCCTGTGGCGTGTTTATTGTCATTAAACTCGTGTGCAAACGAATGAGATGGGTACACAATGCAATCGCATGACCAGAACTGGTCTTTCTCTTTAACAAAAGGTTTTAGCGACGCCCATGACAGGAAAGGACTTTTTAACAAGTCAGATAAAGACTGAGAGAGAGAGAGAGAGAGAGAGAGAGAGAGAGAGAAGGGGGGCTATAGTGGCTAGACCCATTATGAATATAATCAAATGACGTTATTTCAATGTTACTATTGCTGAGACATACTAGAGGTAGTGGTGTTTTGGGAAGTCGTTGTGTCTGAGCGTTCCGACATCGTAGTGGTAGGGCTCGTCGTAGGCTTGGTCGTCGCTTCCGTCGTTGACTCTATGATCACTGAAAATAACAACAACAAACAAATATAACTGAGGTAAATGACGATGCATAACATTATTTTCATTGAAATTATCTCCCCGTCGGCTGTCTCCAGACGCTCTTAGTCAGGGTACGGGGATAGGATCAATGGGCCCGGGAAAAAAAAAATCGGAAAATGCTTTTCCTGTGGGAATCCTGCAATTCTATCAAAAAGTTCCGAAAGAGGACCGCGAGGTATTTTCTTCTTCTTCTTCTTCTTCTTCTTCTTCTTCTTCTTCTTCTTCTTCAATACCGGCCACCGTCATGTATTGTCGTACTGGTGAGGTGCAGTGCAGAATGTATGTACAATGTCTGATAAAAGATACAGCAAACTGCGTGCAAGTTAAAAATAACTGCGGAAATTTTGTTTACACCCTGTAAATAGTCTCTTCATGCTCTGTGCTCATTAATTGCCCCCACCCGATACGCCTATTATATTACACCTACTTTCATCGCAGTGTCTTCCTTGAAACCCACTTGAGCAGGTACAGTTGTAGCCTACCATAGTCTCCTCACACCAGCCGTTGTTACAGAGGTTTTTGACACAATCTGCGAAATAAGTAATAAACGGGGTAAAACTCATTGTTTTCTATATAAGGCTTCCAAGTGGTACAATAAATTAGTGTATTAATATCTTTAGCGCAGTACCCGGATGACAGATCAATATTGTTTTGGTATTGCTCTGTCATCCCGGAGCTTCAACTGTCGATACAATATTGCTTGATTATCGAAAATAAAAAGTCAAATTTTGTTATTTTGCTAGTCAGCCTGATATAGATAATAATAATAATATTGTATGGCTTTGTTTTCGTGTGATACAAGAATATATTGTTATAGCTCGACGAGTCCAATATTCGAATTCGCTGAATCGGTACTGACTAAAATGTCAATTTCTCAAAATGTTTGACGTTAGAGGGCCTTTTTTTTTAGAGGACCGATGATAGTATGCTATCCGTAATATTTATATATTTTTCTGTAGTGCCCCAAGTGAGAAGGCACTGAAGAGAAAAACTGATATTAATAATATTTTAGTACACGACAAACGGGAGAGTTGTCCCTCACTATACATCACAATGAATTGGACATTTATAGAGATATATTGATCTCAACTTTCAAACACTCATAACTCCCTTATTATTAATCCGATTTATTTCAAACATTTGCAATTTTGTTTCTCTTATTATTCTGCTTTCATACAAATGTACTTATTTGAAAGATTGGATTGCCTTTGGATTGGTAAGTGTATAGTAGAACTTGACGTGGAGCAATGTTCGCTAGAAGCAAGAGTCGTAAAACCTTGCCCTATCTATATATAGATGTTCCTACCTGCACTCTAATAAAATAAATTGCGATATAAAAAAGGTGGCCTGGTCCTAAATATAACGAAATTGTTGGAAATTGAGATAGTAATAGCAAAAGCAGCAGCAGTAGTAGAAGTCGTAAAAGTAGTAGTAGTAGTAGTAGTAGTAGTAGTAGTAGCAGTAGCAGTAGTAGTAGTAGTAGTAGTAGTAGTAGTAGTAATAGTAATAGTAATAGTAGTAGTAGTGTGTAGTAGTGCAGCAGGTAGTAAGTAGTAGTGTAGTAGTAGCGGTAGTGTAGTAGTAGTGTAGCAGTAGTAGTAGTAGTAGCAGTACAGTAGTAGTAGTAGTAGTAGTAGTGTAGAGCAGTAGTAGGTAGTAGTAGAGTAGTAGAGTAGTAGTAGTAGTAGTAGTAGTAGTAGTAGTAGTAGTAGTAGCAGCAGTAGCAGCAGCAGTAGCAAAAGTAGTAGCAGTAGTAGTAGCCTATTAGAGTTAGGAGTTGATATCAAACTTTGATATTATTATTGAAGAACGTGTTAATTGCATGTAGATTTAGTGATTAAACCAAGAAATAAATTTGACGTTTGAAAACAATAATGAAAAAAGAATGAAACCTACACGGGATTCTGCATATTCTATGCCCGCCCGGGATCCCTTCTTTACTCTTCCTTCGGTGGCACCCGCCGATGACAGAAGGGGAAGGAATGAGTTTAGGGATGCTCTGCACCATGCTGCCATCGTGGAGTCGCTTCATCTCACACTTGTGGAACATGGGCAAGGTGTAATTTAGGCCGTACTCGTCTGGACAAGTTGTCTTCGCCATCTTAGACCAATCCGATAATACAGGCAAGGCTGTGAGGAATATATTAAACAATTAATTGCTAGTTGTTCTCTTCCTCCTCCTACACCTCTCCTCCTCATGCCTCCTCCTCCTCTCACCCTCCTTCATGTCCTTTTCTACCTCCCCCTTCCTCTTGCTTCTCCTCCTCCTCCTCCTCCACATCCTCCTCCTCCTACCCGCCCTGCTACTTCTCTCCCCCTCCTCCTCTTCCTCCTTCCCTCCTTCCTCTCCTCCCCATTCCTCCTCTCCTACTCATCCTCATTTAGCCCTCCTCGAGCCTATTCATCCTCCCCTATACCTCCCCTTCCCCTTCCTCCTCGTCCTTTTCATCCTTGCCTTCCACCCTCTTCTCAATCTTGAGGATGCAGGTTTTCTTAAAATATTTTGAAACATTATTAAAAGAGACTTTTGTTAATTTGATTTTGTTGTTGTTGAGATGCCACGTATATTAGGACTTGTTTGAGGGCACAAATCCTTGTCAATGGTTGTGTAATAGTGTCTGCAAAATGTGACTACAATTGGCTCTGTACTATATAATAAGCTGCTTGTTTTGACGCAGCCAGAAACAGGCAGATCTACGCTCTGCTCAAGGATTTAGGAATTGTGATATAGTTTCAAATTACAGTCTGTGCTCGCAGAATAACGTAGGTTTTACACCTCGCTCCTATTTCGCTTCATTATGGTTATTTTGAAAGCCAACTATTTTTCAGCAACATTCAAAAAAATATGAAGGATATGTTAAATCAAAATAATACTTACCGAAGGACAAACAGGTTACGGTACCAAACAGCAACTTCCAGAATACACCTATCTTTGGGTCTTTAGCCTGTATTTAGAAAGAAATATTAATATTGTTTAAATCAGCAAGAACAAGAATAACAACAACAACTGAACAAAAATGAAGATGACATTGATGTGGATGATAATGGTAATACTAATAATGGTGATTATGATAATGGTGATGATGATGATGATTATCACGAAGGTATTATAAGAGCAATTACCGTTTCTTATACATACATGTTTCACTACCTGTCACCGGGATTTTATAAAGGTTTTCTTGGCCAATTTCGGAACTTTTCCAGCAAATTTGGTAAAACGTTCATTCAATTTAACATAAACAATATTTTTGGTGGAGACTGTCATTTACTTAGGGGGATCAGGCAGGAGTTTTAAATATTATTTTACCTAGGGGGAAAGCAGGTTTTTGAGACATGGAATGCTGTAAAAGGTCGGTAGGTATCAACGTGTTCAGAAAACCTCCCTGCACAATTTTTAAGTGGACTACCTTGAAAATATTCTGCTGGAAAAAAAGCGTCGGCCGTTTTCTAAAATTACTGTTGAACTATCTTTGAGATTACTTTAATTTTAGAATAACCTCATTTTACCATGTCTGAGATGTCATATTGTAACGGGACCGTAAAGGGTCGGTGACGACGAGTTCGGAAACAAAATGAAAACGAAAGAAGCTCGGATATACAGTTGAAGTCCACTTTATTATTAATAAACTCATCCGAAGCTCCAATAATTCAAACGAAAATCATTTATTTAAGGACATTTTAAAATAGCTTATTCTCTCAAAGTTCTCTCAGAGGCTGGGTAGCCTCTTGTCGATGGCCCTGGCGCTGTTGAAGTCCGTAAATTCTGGCGAGCGAAGCGAGCCAGATACGAGGCGCTTGCGCAAGCGCCTCGTATCTAGAGGATATTGGACTTACCCATGATCATATGTACTATATTACTTTGCAGACCGTGTACATTGAGATACCCAGCTTGTCAACCAAGTCGTCAGCTGGAGTAAACAAATAGACAGGTACTTATTTATGTACACGGTACTACTACAAGCCTATCGACAACATGCCCGTCGTCGAATGCCCCATCCCTGGTTGCGACTACGCCACCCCGGACTTTGATGCCCCCATCGTGGTCGCTCTCCTCAACACCCACAGTGCTATACACACCTCTGGACAAGCTGCCAAGGTCGAGAAGGTCAAAAGGCCCACTATAGCTGCTGCTGGGTCTAGTGAGGAATGGGCTTACTTTGAGTCACGATGGTCAGACTACGTTCAGGCGACCAGGATAACCGGTGTCGTGGCGAGATGTGTCTTAGCGAAATCACGTCTGTACAGACGCATCTCGCCTGGCGAGCTGCGTCTTACAGACACATCTTGCCGCATTCCCCCGGCGAGATGTGTCTCCTAGATCGGCGAGATGAGTCTGCGATTGGCGAAAAGTGTCCACTGGCCGATCGGCGAGATGAGTCTGCTAGCGATTGGCGAAAAGTGTCTACTGCAGTACTGGCCGATTTGTTTTACTTTCGTGTCCCATCTAAAGGAACTAGATGTTTTTTTTTTTACATGATGATGATATTGTCTAAAAATATATTTAATAACGTTCCTAAAACCCGTGAAATGCAAGTGCATTTATTGCATCATAATTTAACCATTTAAAAATAACTATGCACGCTGCTGAGGCAGATATCATTACTTACTATTCCTAGAAACTTTGAAGTTAAACAAAAAATGTAACAGGTGATGTGGGGAAAACTTTTTTTAAAATTGTATTATATTATCTTGTATTTATTAAATATTTTCTGCCTATATGACAGTGAGAATATGATATAATACATAACTCAACTGTTATTGTATATATTAAAATTTTGAATGTCTAAACTGCAGAGCATTTGACGAGGCGTAATCATGTGATGTGCGAAAAGAATGACTGCTGATTTGTGAAATGTTTCCTTTATAATATTTTGTAAAATGATTATTCTATACAAAGATATCAAAAAGTTATATGACAGGAGGGGGAAGAGGGGGAAAGGAGAGAGAGAGAGAGAGAGAGAGGGGAGAGGGTGAGAGAGAAAGAGAGGATGCAATGTTGATATTTGAAACACCTTTGATGACTGTACTTAAAAGGCAAGATTTAGAACAAAAATTAGAAACAAAAACACAAAAATGCCCCCATGTTTTCGAGTGCCCCTTTTACTTCAGATACGGTGCCCCTGTTTAGAAACAAATATGTTTCCGATCCTCCGGGGCACGCCCCAACACTTTTCAAGTACCCCAAAGTTCCCTTTACAGAGGAAAATGTCCCTTTTACTTCCTCTTCAAATAAATAGCCCTTTTAGTTTGACATATGACCTTTTCCTTGTTCATATAATTGCCTTTTGTCCTTCTGATAAGTGACACTTTTCCCCTTCTTACAAATGCCCCTTTTCAACTGTGTAAATGCCCCTATTCAAATCTGACATGTGCCCGTTTTCCTTTTAATAAGTGCTCCTTTTAATCTCTGATTAGTGCTCCTTTTACTATTCACAAGTGATCCCTTTTCCTTTCTTACAAGTGCCTTTGTTCCTTTTATTAAGAGCCCTTTCCACGTCTCATAAATACCCCCTTTTAACCTCTGATAGAATAATGCCCTTATTAAAATCTGATAGATGCATGCCTCTTTTCCTTTGTAATAAGTGCCCCTTTTTTCCTTTCTACGTAACATGTGCTCCTAATTTAAAGCGACTAATAGCATTTTTTTCTCGAGTGTTCACCCTCAAACTCATTGCCATGTTCTCGCATATTTTCAGTTGCTGTAAATTATGTAACTACATCATGTATTTACAAATCTTTTCAGTCATTCATGATGAGATTGTGGTTAAAACCCCATCAGGATTGGATTTGTCCTCTTTAATTGTGTCCTCATAAATCTTACAATTTTTGCTCGCTCTCATTGCTCACTCGAAAATGGAAATTCAGACCATCACACCCAGCCGCAAAATCATAATAAACAGTGAAATCATCCCTGATATTGAAATGTATCAATCACAATAATTATAAGGGTACATGTGTATACCAATGTTTGAAAATTGTATATTTTTGCTTTGAGGTTATCTTTTAAGTGCCTCTTTCTTCAAGAAAGTGCCCTTTATGGTGCCCCCAACTTTTAAAGACGCTCCGCCACCCTTGTACCACATTATGTTTTTATTTGAATATCGTGGGCTTTTCCGATACAATGTTGCTATATCATGTTTATTACTTAGCATTTCCTGGTCCACTGTGATGCGAGTCTTTCTGTGCTACGGGTCATTACGACTTTAAAAAAATTAATCCTACTTGCTACCTACAGGACATGAATATCGAATTATAAAGATCATAATATGTTTGCAAAAATTTAATGAAATATGATACCTAACACATTATATATTTTAATGAATTGTACTGCTCCAACTCAGACCCCCAGGCGTGGATCCAGGGGCCGAGTGGGCCTCCCCCGCCAAATAGAGAGAGAGAAAAGGAAAAGGGAAAGGGAAGGAGAGAAAGGGAAAGTTAGAAGAGGAAGAAGAAAAAGGGGAAAAGAAGGAGATGGGGCGAAAGGGCCTTACCTCCTAGGCTGTTACCCCCCATAAAAACAAGAGAGAAGGAAGGAAAGGGAAATTAAAAAAGGAAAAGAGGAGATAAAGGGAAGGAGAAAAAAGAGGAAGAATTAGAAAAGAAAAGAAGGGGATATCAGTTGCAATCTTCCCGCCAACAAGTTGTGGATCGGGGGCAAAGGCCTTGCCTCTCCCTCTCTCCCCCGCCAAAAAAGAGAGAAGGAAGGGAAAGAGGAGAGCTAAAAGGAACAAAAAGAGGAAGAAGAAAAGAAAGGTGATTAGAAAGAAGGGGAGATCAGTTGCGATGAATCCCGCCAACAACGTGTGGATCGATCAGGGGGACAGGCTTCTCTCCCCAGCAAACCCTAAAGAGAGAAGTAAGGAAATGGAATGGGAAAGAGGAGAGAAAGTGAAGAAAAAAGAGAAAGAAGAAAGGTAGGAGAGATCAATTGCGTTTTTCCCGCCATGCAACAAGGTGAGGCTCGAGGGGCACTGCATATGGCGCACTTATGGAGGGGAGCTTGGCGGGGCAATATAATTCAAACATGGTTTATTTCTAGTTCGATACCGGTGATTTACAAATGTTGCTGAAATGATCGACATAGTTTTCCGAGATTTTTCCTCACTTTTTAGTAAATTATAATTGTTTATGCGTTTGTTGGAAAATGACAAATTCCTATATTTACAGTCAGGCAAGAAATGTGCTTATTTAGAGGCCTAAATGTCAAGGCCCGAGGAACGGGGGCTCGGGCCTCGAGCCCCCACCTTTTTGAAAAAGTATATTAACGAAAAATAGAAAGAAAGAGAAAAAGAAAGAAAGAAAAGTGACCTGCCAGTGTCACAAAATACATAAAAATATGCTCATCTAACCTTGATTAAAGCCTCAAACCCCTGAGCTTCTGGGGGCTCTGCCCCCTGGACCCAACGCCAATTAGTGTCCTGCCAGTGTCAAAAATAAGGTATCAAAATATGCTCATCTGACCTTAATTAAACGCTTAAAACCCCTGAGCTTCCGGGGGCTTTGCCCACATGACCCAACCAATGGCACTAAGGTGGGCCCCTGCATGGATGCTCATCTGACCTCATTTATTCCCTAAAACCCTTAGCTTGGGCTCTCCCCTGGACCCCACGCCAATTAGTGTCCTGCCAGTGTCACAAATAAGGTATCAAAATATGCTCATCTGACTGAATTAAATGCCCATACCCCTGAGCTTCCGGGGCTCCACCCTGACCCCGCCAATTTACGCTACGCTCTACCTGATCATATATACTCATATATAGCCTCCCCCACCCACTATGAAAAGCATTCAGCGGGCCTGCATGTAAGAGTGGGGTGATGCAGATTTTTTGCCCCCACCATACCCTTTTCCAGCACACAAACACATTAGGCACTCTCTGGAAGGGCCCACCATGCATTTGCTATAAAAGTAGTCCACCATAGGGATGTTGCGAAGTGGTCATATGATGCACTTATATAGGACTACTTTTTATATCTCGACATGCGAGTTCCTCCAAAATATGGGAGTTTGCCCCCTGGGTAATATATGGAGGAATGTGAATGAATGTATTATACATGTACGTGTTTATTCAGCTCTCGTATCCTTCGGTCAACTTTCATTCACACATATTATCCTAACTCATTCATTTGTAATTCATTAATGACATCTACTATAAATCAGTGCATTCAATCTACTTCCTGTATTCCCTTCCTTTTTCTCATCCTTTCACAATCACATATTCATTATGGGCCTTCCATTCTGCCTTTCACAATCATACGTTTCACCCAACAATTTTTCACAACCCACCCTACACTCTTCCTTTGGTCTATATTCTTCACCACACATTCTGGACTACATGTACCTTTAACTACCAAGACATATTTATGTGAAATAATGATGGCAAATTATACCGTATCAATCATGTATTCATCCCTAATTACATTTAATAGAAAAGTACAACAATTACTTAATGGTATTGATATTTAATTTAGAAAACGAGATTGAATTTTTGTAATAAAAATGGCTTTGTATGCAAAAAATGTGCAATATAAAACTGGAAGTGATAGATTGAAACACAAATTATAATATAATATGTACATCTTTGACTGCGTAATTCCTTGCACATGTGCAGTGGTAAATTAAGTTTTCATAGAAAATGGTGCATTTATATAATGACTAATGATTGGTAAAGAGAAGTCACAAGGAAATTACCTACATTGTAGTTATATTGGAGCCTTGTTATATGAGGGCCCAAAACCAGAATACAAAGAAGTGGGACCATCAAAATTACATTTGGATAATTATAGTGTTTATTATAACGAGGTTCCACTGTATTTAGATCAACGGTACATGCCCACATTTTAAATGACGGGGCAGCCCGAGCACAGGTGCAAACTGCTATCGTCTGACGATTGATGCCTCCTCCTTCTACAGCCGTCAAAGCCTGGGCCTAGTTACCAATGAAAAGAGCTGGATTGGAAGTCCATTTGAATGCTGCATGAAAAGAAAAAGGTGCAAACTGCTATCGTCTGACGATTGATGCCTCCTCCTACAGCCGTCAAAGCCTGGGCCTAGTTACCAATGAAAAAGAGCTGGATTGGAAGTCCATTTGAATGCTGCATGAAAAGAAAAAGAAAATTCAAATTCATCAGAAATCATGCACGGAACAAGAACATGTCTGGCACATTTTGATACAATTGACATCTTTTGATGCAATTTGGAACATTACATGTATAAGGACATATTCAACAAGTAACATTCCAATTTCCTTTTTTGCTACCAGAACTAGAGAAGCTCAAAGCTCCCACTTATGAAGAAATACATCTAAACCTGTATATGTGGATATGTCATCGGACTGCGGATCACAAGGTCCGCTGTTCGAGTTCCGCTGCATCACCAATGTTCTTTAGTAAGACATTAATCTACATTTGCCACACTCGACCTGGGTGAGGTAAATGGCTGGAATTAATTCCTTGAAATGCTAGAGCCGTAATGGTGGCACAGCTAAAGCCGGTTAATAATTTCTAAATTTGGAAGCGCATAGAGATGTTTAAAATGTGATATGCGCTACACATTTCTGCTTGTACATGAATATATGCAAGTATTGCACTTTTTGATGACATGCGCATACTAATTGTAATTGTTACACCTTACAGGTATATCGGATTTCCGAAAATGGTATCAGAATGTGCATAAGACTTGCAGCGAAATCTCTGAAAATGTGAGGTTAACCATACTTGACTGGAACCATCCGTTAATAGAAAGTACATGTAATATTTAAATATGTTTTTTTGAGAATTACCAAATCCATTTTTATTAAAGGCCGTAGCTTGGCAAATACTGGTTAATGCCATCTACTTTCTTTGGACAACTGCACGTAAACGAATGGACTGGATTAACGGTAGTCAGCGACTTAATCTCGATTAGCCCGAGTCAGGCCATGGGAAAGACACTTAGTCTCGTCAGTCTACACTCCCTTTAAGGTTGACAGTTGGGTTTATTTGACAAATAAATGTTAGATTAGGTTAGATTTGCCTAGTTCTGTCTGTATACACATGGATTCCCTGTAATCTGGACTCCAGTGGTCTCAACAACGGAAAAGGGATGATTTTAAAAGAGATTGTTAGAGAAGGAAACTTTCATAACCATGTACCTCTCCAAAACAGCCCATTATTTTGTTGTTCTGCCTTTGTCTCCTCAAGTTGTCATCTTGCTTCATCAGCGTTCATCTCCTATGGTGAAGCATCATCCTAAAATTTAAAATAATGCAAAAGCATTATACACAAATTATAATTGCCCTCATGTTGATCAGTCTTCTGAACAAGGATACATATGTTCAGCTGGGGCAGTGTTCGTAGTAGGTCCATGGGTAGATGATCAAGATTTTACTTTACCTAAAATGAAAACAAATCTTTTTTTTAGGGGAGGTCGTTGGTTAGGGCAATTAAACCATTATAACCACATGTAGCTATTTCAGTGTGAGTTGAAAAATTGAATCAAGAGTTTCGCGGACATTATGCTTACATGAGAGGTAGTATGTCAATCCACATCCAGTACCATCCCCTTCCTCTCTCTAGAAAAATACATTTGTGAAAGTTATATGTAGTTTTTTAAGGAAGACATTGAAATTTTATAACCGTAGTCCCTGGGGCAATTTTGGGGAGAGGCTGCCCACATGTCAGAGAGACTCATTCTCACAAAGTTAGATCCCTTTCACCCAAGGATAATTCCTATCAAGTTTGCTTAAATTCCAGCAATCCTTTTATAGAAGTAAGAGTATATCAAAATATGACCCTGGGGCACCTGGGGCTGCCCCCATGCCAGATGGTTACCTCATATCAACAACTTTAGATACTTCCTTTCCCAAGGACGATTCCTGTCAAGTTGAGCATTTTGCTGAGGTGAGCTAATAAATAATTTCTTAGATTTTCATCTACATGTATTTATTAAATGAACCAAACTGTCAAACTTAATAGTACCGAAGGGCTATAAATGCCATATTTCATCGTCGTCTTGGTTACTGGTTCCAATCAACAGAGCCTGCGCATGAGGTTCACCGCAAAATCATTCAAGCAACGGGATGGACCTGGGCAAATTCAGTGTGTGGCGCTGGTGTTATCACCACGCCATTGTTTAGCACAAAATTGTTTGGAACCAGCACCCTTGACAACTTGGCCAATACATCACACTTCGGTACTCTATAACCTTCATTTGTTTTTGATGATATTTCTACTATGATTCAAATCAACTTGTTATCATGGTTAGATTTCCCATTTCTGTCTGTATACACATGGAGTCCCTGTAATCTGGACTCCAATGGTCTCAACAAACAGAAAAGGAAAATTTGAAAAGAGATTGTTGTCAGGGTAGAAGGAAACTTTCATAACCATGTACCTCTCCAAAACGGCCCATTATTTTGTTGTTCTGCCTTTGTCTCCTCAAGTTGTCATCTTGCTCCATCGGCGTTCATCTCCTATGGAAAGCATCATCCTAAAAAAATTAAGAAAAAAAAAATGAAAAATTAAATATGTAAAAGCAGTATACACAAATTATAATTGCACTAATGTTCATCATTAAGTCTTCTCAACAAGAATACATGTTCACGTGGGGCAGTGTTTGATGATCAAGATTTTACCTCTTCTGTCCCCCTCCCTCCTCATACAAATTTGTGACAGGTCATTTACAGAACTTGTTTCTGACAAATTTGTAAATCTACTGACTTTGGAAACATTGTTTCCAAACTCTTCCTGACACCCCACAATATAAATTTTTTCAAATGATACCACTTTACTGTGGCCACATTAGTCCATCCTAGAAATGAATCACTTCCATACATTCTATTTACAAATGTTTAAAACATTTTGAAAACAATCCAAAATTATCACATTTACTCCACAATTGTACTCATACAGTCAAACCTGCTTTAGTGACCACCTGTCTACAAAGACCACCTGTCTACAAGGACCACATTTTTGTTTCCTTGAAAATGGTTTCTCATTGAAACATGTACTAAAGGAACCTGTCTACAAAGACCACTTTTGTGTTTCCTTAGGCGGTCGCTATAGACAGGTTTGACTGTATCTTTTTATATATCTTTTCATGGTTTACCTACATATATTAAGGAAAATCAATTTCAAGATCACTGAATATTACACCATCATGTTTATAAATAGACGTACATGTAGGCCTATACCTGTCAATTTTTATGTGAAATCTTTAGGTGTCCATACCATCTTGCATCTTCAACATTTGTGGCAATGTCTATAATAAGTTCCATGAGTTGGGTTCTTCTGTTAAAGTTAATCTGAGGAAAAGATATCGAAACGAAAGATAAAATCTTTCTCATAATTTTTCCTACATCTATAGGCCCTATCCGCATTTTGACATGTTTTCGCATTCGATAGAAAAATTGGTCATCTTTAATAATTGTCTTATTATTGTTATCTTTCACAGTTCACAGACAACTAATTTAACGAAAAGACAGCGCTCTTGTTTAAAACTGCCCCACAAAATATACCTTTATGCTGTGCTCAGTTTATCTCATCAATTGAGCTTGTAAAGCTACATTAGCCCATCACAGTTCTACATATTCGCAAATGAGAACTGACATGACCAACTGAATTTGTCAACAACCATCATACCTTTCCTATTGTACTTGTCTATTTAT